>JAFVLL020006980.1:4618-22118 GCA_021397915.2 Tor tambroides | reverse complement strand
TGAATGAATCGATTGAATGAATGAATAAATGACTCGCTCATTAAAACCGACACTTGCCGCCACTTGCCGGGGTGGTTTAGTCATATTTAAAAGTATCATTGCATTTTTTTCAACATTTATTTGTTTAAAAAAATATATAAAACATTAATGTTATAAAATTATTTATGCATTTGAAATTTTGCAGTGTAAATGCATTTATGGCACCTCAGCTTCATCAAACTGTCTGTGTAAATACATCTAATGCCACTTCAGATGCAGCTTCTGTTTCCTCTGCAGTGGAAAGATGGAGTTTAATACTAATTTCATTTGAATGGTAACAACTCTACAGTTTCTTATTATGCCAACTGAATTAATTTAAACAAAGTAAGAATTTGATGTGAAAGATGACATTTAATAAGGTTAGGGGAAAAAATGACCATTTCTAAATATAGTGGGAAATGACTATTTAACTATTTCTTCCTCTTTCCAGTCACAGAGCACTTTATTTTGAGAGTTGTTTAAGTGAGAGAAAATCTTTAACTTAGTCCAGATTGGGGGAATTGTAATGTTTAATAATTAATTTTATTATGTAAGTAATTTTTGCATTGAAATTTGCATAGATTTTTGTTTGTATATGCTGTCAATTATAGTTCTTAGAAAGAAAATCGGTATCGGCAAATCACACTTCCAAAAAATCGGAAATCGGAATCGGCCAAGAAAATTGCAATCGGTGCATCTCTAGTAATATGTTTTTGTCACAATTTCTTTAAGTTGAACCGAACTTTTTTGACAGGTAGTTTGAAGACCTTTAAGTTTCTGCGTGTGTGATCTGACCATAGTTTTCTGAAATGATCGGTAAAATGCTCGTGAAGTGACTCTAGAGCAGTTCTGGAGGCGATGCTCATGTGTTTGTGTCCTCACTTACTGAGGCTAAAGAACACCGCGAGCATCACGCGCTTCAGTATGTGAAGTAAACCAAACCACAGCATTGAAAATTATGTTTTTGTTTACTATTCATTACACCCTTAAAAAAAATCTAATCAAATTTGTTAAAAACTGACAGCTGTTGTTGTCATCAGTTCACTGTATGGACAAATATGTTCCAGGTATTACAGGATAGTATATTGGTATCAAACTGCTTTTTACTGTAAAATGTACTGATAACCACCTTAATAACGCAGCTTGTACAGTAAAAATCATTCATTATAAGTGGCATGTCACAAAAATAGAAAACACCAATGTAACACACAACACAAAAATAATGCAATAAACATTCATTGAATATTATATAATGTAACATAAAAATACTTTAATGTTCATTACTGATGAATAAGAAGAACAAACAAAATTGATATAAAATATGCAATATGTCACACAGAGACTTTTGGGAATGTCCCTTTACTGTTTTTCACTGTAATTGTCGTATTTCACAGTTTTTACTTCCAGAAACCATAATTCTGTATATTTTAGAGTAAAGTTACATATAATGAGATGCTCGTGGATTTACAATTTTTCTCCATTCAAGGTACGGTAACATACAGCTTATCAAATAATTGTTTTTTTTTTTCTTTGTAAAAACTGCAGACGTTTTATTTCAGGTCTTCTGCAGCCATACGACAGCTTTGCGTGAGAACCAGTAAAAAACTGAATGTTTTATGATGCCTCTCTTTATATTTTTGCATCCTTTTTGTAGCTTGACAGCACTAGTCCTCATTCACTTTCATGATGTATTAAAGAGCATTCAAGATAGCTATTCTTCTTAAAAAATTGCCCTTATATGTTCCACAGAACAAAGTATTCATTAGAATGTAGGTTTGGAGTGAAATGAGGTTAAATAAATAATGGCAGGGTTTTTATTTTCCATGCAGAACAAGTGGTATTTAGTGTTTTCCCTGCTCAAACATGCTGTGTGCCAGAAACATCACGAGTAATCAGTGCTAAATCCAGAGACGCTCTGTCCCTCCGAGCCATTTCATGAGGGCTCCAGACGCCTGTGCCAGCTTACAGATCGTTTTGGACATTTGTGAGGGAACAGAGGATTCATGCGTTCATTATCTGTTCCTTGAAAGACAGAGTATTTGTTAAAATGCTTCCTCATATACCCCAGTTTATTATGCAGAATGTATATGCATATAAAGTGGAACCCAGTGTGTGTTGTGAGGGAATGAATGAGGGAGTGAGTGAATGAATGAATGAATGAGGGAGTGAGTGAATGAGGGAGTGAATGAATGAATGAATGAATGAGGGAGTGAGTGAATGAGGGAGTGAGTGAATGAATGAATGAATGAGGGAGTGAGTGAATGAGGGAGTGAGTGAATGAATGAATGAATGAGGGAGTGAGTGAATGAGGGAGTGAGTGAATGAATGAATGAATGAATGAGGGAGTGAGTGAATGAGGGAGTGAGTGAATGAATGAATGAATGAATGAGGGAGTGAGTGAATGAGGGAGTGAGTGAGTGAGTGAATGAATGAATGAATGAATGAATGAATGAATGAGGGAGTGAGGGAATGAATGAATGAGGGAATGAATGAATGAGGGAATGAATGAATGAATGAGGGAGTGAATGAATGAATGAATTAGGGAATGAGTGAGGGAGTGAGTGAATGAATGAATGAGGGAGGGAATGAATGAATTAGGGAATGAGTGAGTGAGGGAATGAGTGAGTGAATGAATGAGGGAATGAATGAATGAATGGGGGAGGGAATGAAGGAGTGAATGAAAATGGGGGAATGAATGAATGAGAGAGTGAGTGAATGAATGAATGAGGGAATGAAGGAAGGAATGAATGAGGGAATGAATGAGTGAGGGAATGAATGAATGAGGGAATGAATTAATGAATTAATATAAATTAGGGAATCAATGAATGAATTAGGGAATGAATGAATGGAGTGAGTGAGTGAGTGAGGAGTGAATGAATGAGGGAATGAAGGAATGAATGAATGAATGGGGAGGGAATGAATGAATGAGGGAATGAATGGAGGAGTGAATGAATGGGGGAGTGAATGAATGAATGAGAGAGTGAGTGAATGAATGACTGAATGAGGGAAGGAATGAATGATTGAGGGAATGAATGAATGAATGAGTAAGGGAATGAATGAATGAATGAATTAGGGAGTGAGGGAGGGAGGGAGTGAAGGAATGAGGGAGTGAGGGAATGAAGGAAGGAATGAATGGGGAGGGAATGAGAGAATGAATGAATGAATGAGGGAGTGAAGGAATGAGGGAATGAAGGAAGGAAGGAATGAATGGGGGAGGGAATGAATGAATGAATGAATGAATGAATGAGTGAGTGAGGGAATGAAGGAATGGAGTGAGTGAATGAATGAATGAGGGAATGAATGAATGAGAGAGTGAGTGAGTGAATGAATGAGTGAGGGAAGGAATGAATGAGAGAGTGAGTGAGTGAATGAATGAGTGAGGGAAGGAATGAATGAGAGAGTGAGTGAGTGAATGAATGAGTGAGGGAAGGAATGACTGTATTGTTAATATATAAAATTATTTCTAGTTATTTATATAATATACAGTATAGTTAAAACTAAAATAAAACAGTTGTTACTTGAAATAAAAATAAAAAGTTAATTGAACTAAAATAACTAAAACGGAAATAAAAATGAAAAAACTATATAGACCGTATAAACTATTTAAAAAAAAAAAAAAAAAAAACAATCGCTAATAAAAATTACAAAAATGGCCAACAGAATTACTAAAACTGTAACTAAAAATTAAAATGGAAAATACAAAACATTTTTTTACAAAACAATTACTATGATAGCATTTGAATGAAACTGAAGTAATAGTTTTCCTGCGTGTCATGTGACTAGTATCAGAGAACTGAGGACATGCAAATATCATTAAATTGTTGAAATATTAACTTGAAATCTCAGCAAACTTTAAGTAAATATTTGAAGAGTTCAGATGCAAAAGCCTCTAAGTGCCATCTGAAATTCTTCTCAAATTAGCATTTTTCTTCTAAGTTCAGTAATTTCACTTTAATGGCATTGAATAGGTTCTTTTCTTTGCCATTTAAGTAAAATAACTGAACATAAATATAGGAGCCTGAGAAAAATGCTCATTTTCAAATTTTTTTTTTAGATGGCTTTTGCATCTGAGCTCTTCATTTTATGTCAGACAGGTTAAAAAAGGTTTGTAAATCCCTGACTGTTTTCCAGTGAACGCAGTGTTTGCACAGGGCAGTGAACTTTGACTTTCTCTGTTTCAGACGTTTATCTTCACTGATGGAGAGGACAAGGAGCTCAGACAGAAAACAGGTAACACTTAAACCTGCTCTGAGCAGATAAAATAAATACCTTTTAAACCGTTTTAAAGAGAAAAAAAATCTAGAAACCATTGCAAAATCTGTTTAAGGGACTTGCTGACCATCCTGAGCCATGCCTAGCTAGAAGAACCTCATACTCATGCTTCATTTCATCATGACATGGACTGTGTGATGTGAAATTATTGAATGTCATATAAATCATAAGTCACTGTCTCCTGAAGGGCTCAACATCATCAACACCAACTGCTCGGCGGCGCACACGCGTCAGGCTCTGTGCTGCAAGATGTCTGTGGAGTATGACAAGTTCATCGAGTCACAGAAAAAGTTGAGTTCGTCTGAAGGCCACAGGCTGCTAAATGCATTTAATCATAGCATACAGTCATCATACAGCAGATCTGTCATTCATTTACACTACTGGTCAAAAGTTAACAAATTGTGATTTTTTTTTTTTTTTTTTTTTTTTTTTCTGGCCAAGGCTTCTTTAATTTGATGATACATTCAGTAAAACAGCAGTATTGAGAATATTACAACTTAAAGTAATTGTTTTTATTTAATTCCATTTAAAAAAATTAGTGCTGTCAAACGATTAATCGCGATTAATTGCATCCAAAATAAAAGTTTTTGTATACATAATATGTGTGTATTGTGTATATTTTTGTATGTGTGTGTGTGTATATATATATATATATATATACATACATACATACATACATACATACAGCAAATATTTTGTAAATATTTACATGTATATGTTTATTCCTATAATTTATATCATATATAAATATATTTAATGTATAAACAACACATTTTTCTTAAATGTATAGATGTGTGCAGTGCACACGCATATATTATGTAAACAAAAACTTTTATTTTGGATAATAATCGCGATTAATTGTTTGACAGCACTAATTTTTTTTTTTTTTTTTTTTTCATCTGATGGCAGCGTTTCTCATAAGTGTTAAAAATAGTTTTTGCTGCTTTATATTTCTGTGGAAACTGTGATACACTACCATTGAAAAGTTTGGGCTTTATAAGATTTTAAAAAAATAAATTGATACTTTTATTCAGCAAGGATGTATCGAATTGTGACAGTAAAGGTGTTTTAGATGTTATAAAAGATTTCCATTTCAAATAAATGCTGTTCTTTTGAACTATTTATTCATCTGTGAATCCTGAAAAATAAAATGAATCTCAGTTTCCACAAAAATATTGAGCAGCACAACTGTTTTCAACATTAATAAAAATCAGAAATGTTTCTTGAGCAGTAAATCAGCATATTAGAATGATTTCTGAAGATCATGTGACACTGAAGACTGGAGTAATGATGCTGAAAATACAGCTTTGATCACAGAAATAAATTACACTTTAACAGATATTCACATAGAAAACAGCTGTTTTAAATCACAATAATATTTCACATTTTTACTGTATTTCTAATTAAATAAATGCAGCCTTGGTGAGCAGAAGAGACTATCAAAAGCATTTTGAAATGGTCGTTATTCCAGAGTTTTGTGTGTTCTCAGGTGGTTCTGTCACGTGGATGATGATAACTATGTGATCCTGCCCAGTTTGCTGGAGCTGCTGTCGTCTTACTCTCACACTCAGGACGTTTATCTGGGCCGACCCAGTCTGGATCATCCCATAGAGGTTTCCGAGAGGGTCAAGAGCGACGGATCGGTGAGCCGCTCTCGCCTTTTCACTTAGAAGAAAGCGCTGAGCTGATTCAGTGGGAGACAGGGCCGCTGTAACAAGACAGTTATAATACATTTGTTCAACCACAAACAAACTGAATAGTAAAAGTAGTCAGAATATGACATAAACAGAAAAAACAATCAACGTTTTCAAAGGTTTTTTTGTATGTCCATTTTTTTTCTTCTTCTGGCTGAAATACTTTATTATTTCAGATGTATTTGTATTTATTTCAAATAATTATAGTGTAGGTCCCACTAAGAAACTTGTAAAGTCTGGCAACTAAAATAATTGTTACCAAATAAAGGGGAAAAATGCATTTATGCTATTAAATTGATATACCATTTTTACAATTACTGTAATGTTCAGATTTTGTCTTGAATTTAATGTTATGATAAAGTATTCTCAGTCTAAATACTTTAAAAGCGCTGTTAGGAAACACATGTTTGTCATATCATAAAATCTCTTAAGCTTGCCAAAGCTGCATTTATTTGATTAAAAAACAAAAATAGTAAAATTGTGTAATATTATTATAATTTAAAATAGCTGTTTTCTATGTGAATATGTGTTAAACTGTAATTTATTTCTGTGATGCGCAGCTGTATTTTCAGCATCATTACTCCAGTCTTCAGTGTCACATGATCTTCAGAAGTCATTCTAATATGCTGATTTGCTGCTCAAGAAACATTTCTGATTATTATTCATGTTGGAAACAGTTGTGCTGCACAATATTTTTGTGCAAACTGATGCATATTATTTTTGAGGATTCACAGATGAATAGAAAGTTGAATAGACAAAAGAACAGCATTTATATGAAATAGAAATATTCTGTAACATTATAAATGTCTTTTGATCGGTTTAATGCATCCTTGCTGAAGAATGAATCTGTTCCTAATCTGCTGCAGGTCTCAGTGAAGTTCTGGTTTGCCACCGGAGGAGCTGGATTCTGCATCAGCCGAGGCTTAGCGCTCAAAATGAGTCCATGGGCAAGGCAAGCTCACGCTTATTCTCTACTCTGTGATCTTACACTGATTGAGCTCTCAGAAATTGTGTAAGATGCCATAAACTGTGTTGCTGCTTAGTAGGAAAGGTCATGCAGTCCCAGATGAAAAACAAGTGCACTTCTATAATGTACATAAAGTGCTCTGTTTCTACGCACTAATTTTGTACTTGATATACTAAATATGATTCTTTAGTGCTACTTAAGCTCATGTAAGTGTACTCAACTGTGCTATTTTGGGACACTGTGAATTTGAACTAAAATGCACTTTTAATATACTATCTCTGTATTTAAAAACTGTATTTAGTTACCACTTGCAGTACACTTGAACCCATCTTTCAAATGTTTCAAATTTTTTAAATACAGAGATAGTATGTTAAAAGTGCATTTTAGTTCATATTCATGCCGTTCCAAAACAGCAGAGTTGAGTACACTTACATGATCTTAAGAAGTACTAAAGAATCATTTTTAGTATATTAAGTACAAAATTAGGGTGCACAAATAAAGCACTTTAAGTACATTATGGAAGTGCACTTATTTTTTCACCTGGGGTGTTTAAGCAAAGCATCACTGATTTACTGCATGTTTCCCCAAATCCTCCTGTAAACACGTCTTTCAGCATTCTTGGCAGCTTTATTCAGCGTGCACATGACTGCCTGCTGTGTGCAAACATTTTAACAACATATAATTATATATTCAAGACACCATCATTTCCAAACCATGTGCAAACAGCTTTTTTCTGTTTTCGGTGTGTCAGTTTAAAACAGGTTTACGTGCAAATCAATAAAGTTTATGTGCAAATGTTTTGGCAAACATGTAAATGTTTTACTAGTGCTGTCAAATGATTAATTTCCATTTATATACATTTATATTAGTGCTGTCAAACAATTAATCGCATCCAAAATAAGTTTTTGTTTACATAATATGTGTGTGTACTGTGTATATTTATTATGTGTATATAAATACACACACAATGCGTGTATATACTTAAGAAAAATGTTATGTTTATATATTAAATATATTTATATATAATATAAAATATGAGAATATAAATATATAAATTAGTGCTATCGAACGATTAATCGCATCCAAAATAAGTTTGTTTGTGTAATGTGTGTACTGTGTATATTTATTATGTATATATAAATACATACACATACAGTATATATTTTGAAAATATTTACATGTATATATTTATATAATTTCTAATATATATTTTTAATATACAAATATAACATTTTTCTTAAATATACACGCATTGTGTGTGTATTTATATACACATAATAAATATACACAATACACACACATTATGTAAACACTTTTATTTTGGATGCGATTAGTCTTTACAGCACTAATATAAATGTATATGTAAATATTTTCAAAATATGTACTGTATGTGTGTGTATTTATATATGCATAATAAATATACATATATTATGTAAACAACTTATTTTGGATGCGATTAATCGTTTGACAGAACTAGTTTTTACACTAAATTAAAATAATTGTGCTTTAATTGTTCTCAGTGTGCATGAATTGCTATTTGACATGTAAATCCCCGTTTTCTTTGTCTCTCAGTCTTGGGAACTTCATCACGACGGCAGAGAAGATCCGTCTCCCGGATGACTGTACGGTGGGTTATATCATCGAGGCTCTGCTGGAGGTCTCTCTGACTCAAACAGGCCTGTTCCACTCTCACCTGGAGAACCTGCAGAGACTCCCCACAGACGGCTTACTCCGACAGGTCAGATCTCTGAGATCAGACTGACTGCTTGTTTGTTCATCCCTACCTCCAGTGTTTTGCAATTCAGCGATCACAGAACAACACTTGTTTTTTTCAGTCCTGTGTAATTCACCATTTAAGGCGAGACGCTGCAGGTGAATAGAGTAAAAAAATAACTAATAGTTATCACCTTACCTAGCTGATTGATTACACTGATTTTTCAAGTTTTCTTGATGTCAGTTTCAAAATTCTTGTTTAATTTTTTTTGACATATTAGAGTCAAAAGTTTGGTCCCACTTGATATTAAGTGACCTAAACTACTATGTACTTGCATCAAAAAATAAGCACAATGTACTTATTGTGTTCATATTGTATTGCAAAACACTTTTTCTGCGATTGAGGTGGGATATGGGTAAGTTTAGGGACAGGTTTGGTGGTCTGGGTAGGTTAAAGTATAAGGGATGGGTCAACAGTGTAATTATAAATAGGGATGCATGATATTGGATTTTGCCGATATGCCGATAATTTTCAACTCATTTTGGCCGATAGCCAATACCAATATACAATTATTTTTAATTTTGGTTAGTTTTTAACAAGAACTTATTTACTATAATTAAATAAGCAATAATGAAGTTATTTTATAATGACAGTACTTTGAAGATTTGAAAATAACTATAAATAAACTATATATTAATCACTGCATTTTTTTATCATATTTTTTTCCCTCTTATCAGCAAGACATATCAGCATAATTCTTCATATCGGGCCAATGCCGATATTTACATTTAAAGCCATTATCGGCCGATTCCGATATTGGTCTGATAATATTGTGCATCCCCCATTATAAATGTAATTACAGAAATTCATTACAGATGTAATTACATGCAGGTATTTTTAAAATATAAGTACAATGTAAAAACATGTATGCACACAATAAGTGCATTGTACTAATTGATTAATTTTAATGTAAGTACATAGTAGTTAAGGCCACTTAATATAAAGTGGGACCAAAAGTTTTTACAGAGGGAATTTTGGGTATCTCATTTTTGTCACTCCATAATTCAGAAAATGCTTAGAACAGACAGAAAACACTATATTTTCACATTTTTTGGGGGGGATTAAAATGTTGTATATAATCAAGCAAATTATATATGAACAAATCCCTCTGTAAAAACCTTCAGGATATAGACTATAGGAATAAAAATGTAAATTTTGGTGTGTGTAACACTTAACAGTGTCTTTTGGATGTTTTATTTCCAGTAGTCTGAAAAAACACTTTATGAAAAACCAAAAAGCCCAAAATCTCAAAAGTATGGAATTTGATTTAAGTAATTTCCAGGTCTGGAAAAGTATGGAAAAAAGAATGCAAAAATATTTGAATTTCCAAACTTTTGCCCCATTTAGTTTTTTTTTTTTTTTTTTTTTTACAATAGAAAATTAAGAATTTAATGAAATAAGTTTATCATACAAGAAGTGGCAGCTGTTTAGTGATTATTTAGTGATTGTCAAACACGACTGAATGAATTCAAGGTGCACTTTTTAATTATGCAAAATGTTTTGCGTTTTGGGTTTCTCCTCATGATATTCTTAGCACCGTATGACATAGCCTCAAGGACCTTTGCAAAAATAAAAAATATACAGACTTTTATATGTGCACGAGAAACCATTAAACTTAGCATATAGGATGATGCACACTGAACTTATCAGCCTATTTTGTGGTGTGGTGTCTTGGGCACCACAGAATATGCGTTAAAGAGACCCAAGGCCTCTAAATATGACATACTGCCCTAATGAATGCCACATTTTGAACACTTTTTTTTTTTTTTTTTTGCAATAGCAGTCTCTTTTATAGACCCTTGAACTTGGCAAATAGGACAATGCACACAGCTGTATTATGCCATCAGCCTATTTCGAGTCATGGTTTTTCTGCTGCTGCAGAGGATGTGCTAAATTGGACATTAGGCCTTGATATTAGAGGTACTACCATAAGGAAAAACTAATTTTGAGCAAGTAGATCTCTATTAATTCTTGTGCATCCATGCTCTCACTTTATTCATAGTAAGATGGCAGTGATGCACAAAGGAAAAAGTTTATATAAAACTATAAATTGTAATGCATAAGCATGCAAAAAATTTCCATGCGCATGTGAATAGTTTCTCGAGGGCACAAAAAAGTTTCTTGTGTGCATGCAAAAGTCACTTGGAGAAAATCAATGTAAAAAACCCTTAAAAAATAAAAAATATATTTACAGATGACTGTAATATATACCAAATATAAAGCTGAAAATAGTGCTGTATGAACCATTTGTGTTAAATATGGTCTGAAGATCTACAGAGAGGTTTGGATATTGGAGTCTGGAAAATTATGGAATTTTGAAATGGAAAATGTGTAGGAACCCTGAAAATAACCACTAGTCTGATAAAGAGACATGCATGAATGAAAAAGCATGCTTTGGCGGGTATTCACAAACACATTCAGTTATGTTATAACAGTTGTGAGAAAATATGATTTCAGTATATTGGATCTGTGAATATATTGATCTTAAAGTGACAGCTGCTGTCTGTCATTAATGTTAACCAAACAACAAAAGAAAAGAAATCTCACTGCTCTTGACTCAATAATATTAGTAGCTTTAATAGGGATCAATATATTTAATTCATATAGTATAAAAACTGTGCAGTAATATATTTTGTACTTGAATACTAAACCTACCCGAAAAAAATTGAAGGACTCTTTATTTCATTTGTATTTTTGTATATTTGTTTTTTTATTAACATTTTTATTTTATTTTTATTAGCATTTTTTTAGTAAAATATTGTGTACATTTAAAAAAAAAAAAAGAAGAAAAAAAGAAAAAATTTATTAAAATTAAAAATTTATTAAGCTAAATTTATGCTTGCTTGCTTGGTTTTTTTTATTTATTTATTTTATTTTATTTTACCAGTCATGTATGCCACTAGATGTACAATAGTCATACGTAATACTGTAAATATTATAAAAATAACAGTGCAAATTTCCCACTAAATTTGGCACATTACCACTATAAAATCAGTCATTATTTTTATTGCAAAAAATTACCAAAAATTGTGAAATCCTGGTGGGACTGGTTAATATTGTGGTTGTCTAAACTAGCACACACTTCCAGCGTTTATAAAGCAGTGTTTGATAGTGTCCTTAGTGAAAAAAAATAAATATATATATATATATATATATATATCCCACTGACATAATACCTGAGGTCCTCACAGTTTCTGTCCTCCACAGGTGACCCTCAGCTACGGTGGGTTCGAGAACAGGAGGAACGTGGTCAGTGTTGGAGGAGCGTTCTCATTGGCTGAAGACCCGACACGGTACACAGACACACATGCACACTAGATACATACAGTCCTTCTCTAACACTTCAAAATAAAGTTTCAAAATAAAGGAATTTAAGAAGCAACCATTATCTCTTCAGGTTTAAAACGGTTCACTGCCTGCTCTACCCGGACACAGAGTGGTGTCCGCCCAAGACTCGTCACTGACCTCTGCGATACGAATTCTGCTTTCCAGAAAACTCCTCATACCAAAATAATACGTATGTAAAGGAATAGTTCACCCAAAAATACACATTTGTGAAAGTTTACTCGCCCTCAGGCCATCCAAGGTGTAGATGATCTTCATCAGGTTTGGAGAAATCATTGCATCACTGTCTCTGCAGTGAATGGGTGCCGTCAGAATGAGAGTCCAAACAGCTGATAAAAACATCACAATAATCCATGCGACAAATCATTTTGGACTGTTTTGGTTTAGGGGTGGGCGATATGACCAAAATCTTATATCACAATATGACTAATTTTATATCACGATAACGATATATATATATATATATATATATATATATCATGATATAGTTATTTTTTTCATTTAAAAAGGTTTTTATGATATTAAAATCTTTGATACCATAGAATTTTCACAATCCTTGTCACCAGTGTCAATCTCAAACTAATACAAGCCTAAAAAGAGACAAAAAAACAAGCTCACTGAAGATAAATAAACAGTGATGAAATAAGGATAAGAAACTAATTGCAAGGAATAGGACAAAAAACTACAATAAATAAGAAATGCTACATACATTGTGTAAATTAATTAGTCTTCACTGTGTTAATTATATCTATCTGTCTATCTAGATACATAGAATTAACACGTGTATTAAGTTTAGAGATAGATAATAAAGATCATTATTATTTTTAATTTCTTCTTACAAAAGTGATTTAGTCAAGCAGTGAGAGATTTTTTTTCAATTCAATTCAGCTTTATTAGCATGACTGTGTAACACAATGTTGCCAAAGCATTAACATATATATACCAACAACATAAATAATAATAAATAAAATCCATCTAAATAAATGAAGAGATAAAGTAAGTCAGTTTCATGTTAATCATGTTTATCATCTAACATTGTGAATGGTTAATACATATTTAGCAGCTAGTGCAGCTGTGTTATCATCTTCTCCAAGTAAGAAGGGCATTTTCTCAGTGTCAGTAAGTTCAGTAAATGATGGGATCAGGGCTTCAAATCTGGGGAGGAATGTTTCCCTCACCTTGTGATATTTAGGGCAGATCAGCAGAAAGTGTTTGCTGTAGATCACAGTGTCTACAGATCCTCTGCTCTCTCTCTGTCCATGTGTGTCTATGTCTTCCTCTCTCTATTTCTAAATCATGGTCACTTAATCTGTATTTGGAGAGGATCTGTCTTTCTTTAAATGGTTTAATTAATAAATAATTGGCAAATTTAGTGGTTCTGTTTAGGGTTGAGTAGCATTGGAGTTTATTTTGAAGGTCAAAGTGTATTTTTAGAGATTGATCATGAGTGTCTTTTAGATTTTTGTCGATTTCTTTAATAATGTTTTTGGGGTTGAAGCTGTAGTCGGTGAGGAGCTGGGTTTGATGGACTAGCTGAAGAGCGAGTGTGTTTAGAGGATGAGATTCTGCTGAGGTTTCATTGGCGAGGAGG
Organism: Tor tambroides; assembly: GCA_021397915.2. Lineage (NCBI taxonomy): Eukaryota > Metazoa > Chordata > Actinopteri > Cypriniformes > Cyprinidae > Tor > Tor tambroides. Next base: position 8,457 of record JAFVLL020006980.1, on the reverse strand, counting down.
GCTTTATATTGGACTGAATCAGGATCAGATTGATGGAGGTGATGCCAGAACTGAACACATCTCTTCTGGATCTCAATCTTCAGTGGGTATAAGCCTAATTCAGCTCTGCAGGCATCATTGGACGTACCTCTATGGACCCCTAAAATGTTTTTGATTTTTTTTCTCTCACTGTTGTTTGATTAATATGAATGGCAGACCGGACGAATATTGGACAGCTTCCCCTTTAAGACAGAAGTTCAGATCCAATATACTGTTACACATGCGTTTTCTTGTGCAGCTCTTTACCAAAGAGTATTACTCTCTCCTAAGACCTAAATCACTGTGTTTATGAGGATACTTGCAAAGAAGGGGATTCTGACTCATATAAGTGTGTTTATGTAATTGTTCAAAGCTAATAAAGTGGCAAAAAAAGCGCGCTCTCTCACACAGAGACGGCGCACGCATATAGCTCTGGTTGTGTTTCAACAGCTTCAAATCGGTTTTGAAACTGCAGTGCTTAAAAACGCGTGTACATGCTACAGATGTAGTCCCTCATTTTGTCCTGGCTGGTCGTTCTCCACCTGGTTCTGTCTTCACGCCCCGTGGTGGCATGTAAAGATCACAGTCATCCAAATGATGAAAAAGTATTGCCGTAAACAATGCATTTTGCATAATATGAAACGATAGACTTTTTATTTCGTCCATCCGATATATATCATCATATCACACAGCCCTATTTTGGTTTGTAAATGGTGTTGATCTGTGCAGATTTCTCTCCTGATTCAGACCAGATGACTTTTTTTTTTTTTTATATTGTAGAACGCAATATTATGGCTAGGGGACCTATATTTTAACTAGAAACTTTGGTCAAAACGTCTTAATGCTGGATTTGTCTCAGCTTTTGTCTTCTCCAGATGTTAACTGATGGACTGGAGTGGTGTGGATTATTGTGATGTTTTTATCAGCTGTTTGGACTCTCATTCTGACGGCACCCATTCACTGCAGAGACTCCATTGCTGAGACACATTTCTACAAATCTGATGAAGAAACAAACTACATCTACATCTCGGATGACCAGAGGATGAGCATATTTTCAGCTAATGTTCATTTTTGGCTGAACTATTCCTTCAAGTAGTTTTTGCTTGGTACGTTTTACATTTATATAGTTAAACAGGGTGGCTGTAATTTATTAAATGCATTTATGTTCTGAAATATGTGGGTTTTTGAGAATTGCCAAGTGATTTAGAGACATCGAGTCCCTGTTGTAAGAGCGTTTTGACAGGATTGCGCAGTCTCTCAGATTTACTGGGGGATTTTTTTTTTTTGTTTAAATGATTCAAGACACATTTCCATGGCTTTGACATCATCTTTATTGTCTCATCTTTTTCCTTTAGGCCGTAATATGCCCACAAAAGCCTTTAAATGTGTGTGCTAAATGCCTCTGAGGACGAGAAAAACAGTATTGATGCAGTTTTATAGTATTGTGTTTTCCAGATTTCTGCAGCCCAGCTCATCTACTGCCAATGCTTTTCAGCTCATGTTATTCTCCGTTCATGAATATGTCTCAGTATGTCTCTAGACCTGCATTCAGACGCTATTGTTTGGAGTTGAGCAGATGGAAAAATTAAGCAAATTGTAAACCAAAAAGCAATTGTAATCAGTCTGAGTTTTAATAATTTCTCCAATCATAGCTGAATGCATTGAATTATTGCCATTGAAACACCAGTGTGAGTGTTGGTGATCAGAACAAGAGTGATTAAATGTTGTTTAATATGCTGATCCTTCTGATATTTGCACAAACACGTTCCTCACTGCAGGCCAGTGGTTTGCGTAAACATGCCAAAACTACACTATGGTTTCTCTTTCTTTAACAGTGATAAACATTGCTCTCTGTCGACAGTACCAAATACTGTTGCAGTTGACTCTATTTTTCTGCACCGGTTTTTTTTTTTTTTTTAAATCTGATAAACAGATAATGATGTAAAGTATTATTTTCATTTTAATAAATTTATTTATTATGCATGTGCCAGTGTATGCATGATTCATTTGAACATGATGCCTGTTCTGCTGGGGGTTTACAGTATTAAAATGTACAATAATACTTAACATGTCCTTCACAGAAGAGTAGTTGATTTATTATTCTATGAATTAATTTTTTCTCTCTCTAACATATTTTCAAAACCAGTTTATTGAAATGTTGTATATAAATAATAATAAACTACCCACTGACTGCAGAGTTTCTGTAGCTTAATCAGTAAAAGCTCATGGGTTTGATTTCCAGGAAATGTATGAATTTATCAAATGTTACTGGAAGTTGCTTTGGATGGATGTATAGATACAAAATGCAAGAAGTATTCTGATTTGTGCATGACCATGAATTCATTTGCTCTAAAATCTTGAGATTTTAGCCTTTAAATGATCCTTGAAGGACCTTATTTGAAGAAAACCACAGGGTTCAGACCTTGAGACCAAATAATAGGTGAGTTTACAAATGATTTGTATAATTTCTGTTGTTTATTCAAACACAAACATACATTCAGGCGTCAGCACCGCCACAAACATTTGTGACCCTGGAGCACAAAAGCAGTCTTAAGTAGCACAGGTATATTTGAGTCAAAATTATCCTTTTTTTTAAAGCCAAAAATCATTAGGATATTAAGTAAAGATCATGTTCTGTTAAGATATTTTGTAAATTTCCTACCATAAATATATAAAAAATTAATTTTTGATTAGTAATATGCATTGCTAAGAACTGCATTTGGACAACTTTAAAGGTGATTTTCTCAATATTTAGATTTTTTTGCACCCTCAGATTCCAGATTTTCAAATAGTTGTATCTCAGCCAAATATTGTCCTATCCTAACAAACCATACATCAATGGAAAGATTATTTATTGTATAAATCTCAATTTTAAAAAACTGACCCTTATGACTGCTTTTTTGTGGTCCAGGGTCACATATAGCGCTGTTGCGTTGCGGGCGTCCCGAGTTCGAATCCCACCCTGGAACTTTCCAGATCCCGCCCTTCTCTCTCTCTCTCTCCCACATCGCTTCTGTCACTCACTACACTATCCTATCTAAAAATAAAAGACAAAAATCAAAAGTCCACAAAAAAAATCATTTACGTGGGAGGAGCCACTAAGATAAACACCAAGTGCCTTCTGATTGTTTACCCATAGTCTTACTAAAAATTCATCCAATATCAATCACTATCGTGAAGGAATTGTAGAACGGATAATATATTGATCGATTGCACCCTCACTTGATGTAACTTCAGTCGTGGAAGGTGATCTTTCTTCACATTAAAAACAGCGTTATAAAACCAACTTCTCGTTATGTGAGCAGATCATGTGACAAACAGAGCGTCCTTCCTGTCCAGAGCTGCACTCGAGTGAACTTCGCTCAGTTAAACAAACAGCAGGCTGAGTTTGAGGTAAGCAGAGAATGATGAAGCTCTGCGCTGTTAAACGCATCGGTTTCGCGTAATAAAGCTGTTCTCTGTGCTTTCAGTTGCACTAGTTCACAGCTGAACTGGGACTGGATCAAGAAAGCATGGAGATATCGTTCAGTGGAAAGCGAGCTCTGGTGACTGGAGCTGGTAAAGGTAAGCGTTCAGACTTAAAGGGACAGTTCACACAAACATTTCTGCCATCATTTATTCGCGAACGTATTTGTAGGAGTTTCTTGTAGAGAGATACAAAAGGAAGGAGAGATACCGAAAAGTGTCCTTGTCGTTCTTTTCCATTAATTTACTAATGAATCGCGACTGAACATGCCATGCCTCAAAAAAGAGACTGGTCTATCTATCTATCTATCTGTCTGTCTATCTGTCTGTCTATCTATCTATCTATCTATCTGTCT
>JAFVLL020006979.1:0-13892 GCA_021397915.2 Tor tambroides | reverse complement strand
TGAGGGAACCGTTAACCTAGTTACAAAACAACTAGACCAATCTATACAACAAGGGTGTCCAACCCTGCTCCTGGAGAGCTACCATCCTGCAGACTTCAGTTCCAACAGACCTGCTTGTTATTATCAAGTCATCCTGAAGAACTTGATTAGCTGGTTCAAGTGTTTGATTAGGGTTGGAGCTAAACTGCAGAACGGTAGATCTCCAGGAGGTGGAGTGCCATGAGGGAGCTACCGACCTAGTAACAATACAGACGTCATCCCACTGATGCCATCATGACATGCTGAAATAGTCATCAAATGCTTCATAAAATGTCACCTGGAGCTTCAATCCTCAAGTGATGTTACTATCTCTAGAACAGCATTGTCCAATCCTGCTCCTGGAGCGCCACTGTCCTGCAGACTTTAGCTCCAACACACCTGTCTGGATGTTTACTTTGATCCTGAAGACCTTGATTAGCTGGTTTAGGTTTGTTTGATTAGAGCTAGAGCTAAACTCTGCTGCGTAGTTGCCCTCCAAGAGGTAGAATCCCACGAGGGAGTGACTGACCAAGTATCTGGTTTTCTTGTGATCCTTAAGAGTTTGATTAGCTGGTTTAGGTGTATTAGATTAGCGTTGAGTCTGAACTTAGAAGTATGGTAGCCCTCCAGGAGCAGGATTTGACACTCCCTTCTCTAGAATGAGTATCTTGACTTGTGCATGGTGGAGGGGCCTGTGCAGTCTACTTCTATATTGTGACAATAAGCCCACATGTTGAATAAGAATCAGAGATAAGAGATAAGTCCTCTATGTCCAGCATTGGCTGAACCAGCTCCACAGGCAGGAATGTGGACAGGAGAGTCCCTTACCACGCACCACTCCATGAGGAGCTCAAGGAAGACAGTAGAAGTCCACCACACCTCATCTGAATTGAATGAAGCACTTCAACATACCCTGAAAGGAGGACTGAGGGCTGGACATGTCCTCCTCCACTTTTAAAAGTGTCTTATTGTTCAGGAAGAGGATGTGCAAATGTCAGAGGATATAAAGCAGCCTCTGTAATCATAACATGATGGGACACCACTAGTTTTAGTCACGCTGTTTGCTGGCAGTGCAGACAGTTGTTTAAAAATGGATGATACAGAATTATTGCATTTGCCAAAGTAATGGCCACTCCACTGAGAACTTGCCTCCAAGCAGTGGAAAAGCCCACACACTCAAAATGCTACTGCTGCATCAGCGCCAGCACGGTAAAACTCTCTTTTCAAGATGTTCCTATTATCGTGCAGAATCTGAATATAAAGGTCTGAGCTTTTGTTTAAAAGCACTGTATTTTGCTAGAGTTTGTTGGTGTGGTTCTGAACGATTACTCAATATCAGATGAAAGCACTGTAGCAGACTGAATGAAACTCATTCACACAGTAACTGGAAATCAAAAATGATGAAAAATCCTCAGTAAACCATAGGACAGATGCAATACATTCACACAATATTCTAATTGTTATGAATTTGACATTGGGGAGTGAGGCTTACCCATAACTCTGTGTTGCTTTAAGCTTATTAGCATGTGTCCAGGATATGCAAAAGTGTTTTTGTGCAGCCTTGTTTTGAAGCCTTTCATACCATGGTGGTTTTGTGCAATAAAAGATCATTAATATTTGTCTAATTAATTTGCTCTATCGCATGTATCATGTCCATCATTTTAAATTATATAGTGCACATACATGTACAAAGGGGTTGTACAATGAAACACTGGCCAGTTGGCCAATGCCAAATGTTGGTTTCAATGGTGCCAGCAGCACAAATCTTGGGCTGTGGACAATGTAAAACATGTATTGTTCTCCAAGTCCACTTTCACTGTCTTTCCCACATCCAGGAGAGTTAGGGTGTGGAGAAGAGGTGCCCAGAGTGAAGCATGAGGGTGGATTAGTGATGGTTTGGACTGCAACATCATGGCAGTCCCTGGACTCGCTGCTTGTGCTTGGGCACATCACTGCCAAACCATTCTGGAGGAACATGTGCACCCAATGGTTCACACACTCTACCCTGGAGGTGGTGCTGTGCATCAGCATGATAATGCAGCCATACACACAACAAGACTGCTGACAGACTGGTTTGATGGAGATGAAAGTCTCCCATTGCCTGCACAGTCACCAGATCTGAAAATTATTCAACCACAATAATTGGAGAGTTTTGGAAGAGTGAGTCAGGAAACGTTTTTCTTCACCAGCATCACGTATACCACATTTACATGGCTCAAGTGACCTAATCGTGACCTAAAAGTGACCTAAAAATTGGATACGACCCATGAATGTGTAAGCAGGAAAAAAGCGCATGGATTCCGATATCTTCAGTTTGGTTTCGGACCTCATTCATATGTGGAAATAAATCAGACATGAATCAGATATGCGCATTCGTGTCTGCCATGTAAACAGACAGATCGGATACTCCCCTGTCAATGCGAGTCCTACATCACTGAAAAAGGGATTTCGGCAGAGGAGGGCTCCCGCTGCAGGGAAAACCACCTAAAAATGAGGCTGGACTAGTTTTAAACAGCAGTTGGGCTGGTTCTGTTTCACAGATCTAGTAACCTGTCAGTACGTCTACCCTGGGTTGTTTCGCCAAGTGTATAGTGGTAAAAGCAGATATCGGATATGGGTCACTTTTAAAAGATGATGTAAGCTGGTCATCAAAAACAAATCGGATACAGTCAACAAATCGGAACTAGGCATGAAGACCTGCAGTGTAAATGCAGCCGCTGTGACCTGGCCACTGTTCTACAAGAGGAATGGCTCAAAATCCCTCTGGCCAGCGTGCAGGACTTAGATCTGTCATTCCCAAGATGAACTAATGCTCTATTGTAGAGGTTGACCAATGTATCGGTTTTGCCGATTAATCGGCACCGATAGTTGATTGCTGGAACTACTGGCTATCAGCAAAAATGCCTGCTGATAGTTTTCCGGGTCGCGTTGTTGCTGGAGCGTCTGAGAAGGGTCCGCTGTCATTATACCGAGCCAGAGCGGCCTCTAGAGGCCAATCACTGACACCTCGTGCTGTTTGTTTTGACACGTAAAGGCTGCGCTGCACAGAGCGGGAAACTTCAGACCAGCATTTAAATACAGCTGACAGAAAATCCTGCCATTCACATAGGTCTCCATTAAATTACATTATATTTGTCCCAAATTGTTGTTAATGTACATAATGACTTCACCCTAGGCTCTAAAATTATGTATTGTGCATTTTTCAGCAAAACATATACCTCATACAGAGAGCTGTAATGTAGTTTGCTTCATTTAAACACAGAACTTGAAACTCATCTATGCTGATTTGTTCATTCTTGAAGTAAACTTTTTCCCGTTGTTGATTAAACCACTTTAGACCGCCACTTGAACTGAATGTGACAACTATCGGTCGACTTCTACACTATCGGCTACAAAAGAAAGCCCTACAACATACTAATACATTTCTGCTAAGACCAGGTCTAAAACCATCACAAATGTATTTAGCAAAAGATTCTAAGAATTCTCACGCTCTTGTAGCACAAATAGCAATTTGTAATTGCAGTTTTCAAAATCATGATGTAGCAGCAATTTTTCTTGGATTACTGGCATCGAATCGGGCAGATACTTAAGATTGCAGTATCATATAGGAATCGGATATGAGAACATGACATGACTGAGGAGAAATCAGACCAATGAGATTTCACAGATACCCAATGAAAGCGGAGCAGCTTTCTGTTACTAATCACGGAGAACAGCGTCTCGGTGCGGGTTCCCTCCTGTGTCCGTTCTCGAACCGGACCATGCATTTCACTGCAGAAAAGACTGTTCCAGGCCAGAACTGACTTCTTTCATATTTATCGACCAGTGTGCAGAAAACTACGCCAGTATATCATCATAAACACAGTCGTTTTTTGTCTTAAGTGAACGTAAACAGATGAGAAAGAAAACGCACGTGTACGGTATTTTTAGATCCGCGTGTGTTCGGTTAAAGAGACAGTGGCCTAATAAACGCGCTGCCTGTCATTAATGTTAATCAGAGAACAAAAGAAAATTCTTCACTGATCTTTACTGAATATCTTTAATAACTTTAACAATCTATATTTTATTTATCAAAAGAAAACTGTGCAGTGTTTTTAAACTTTTAATCACAGTCTCTGTACTGAAATTTGGTTGGTTCAGTTGTATTTATTTATGCTATTGCTAATTGATTTGTTCGTTCCTATTTTATTACTGACTGTTTACTTGTCTTGAACACTTTAATATTTGAAATTTATATTAGTAAAATTAGTTTTTGCTGTAGTATTTTGTTTCAAAGTATAGGCAAAAGTTCCTCTTCTGTAGGCTGCTGATTTTTGTGTTATTCAGCTGCAACAGAATGCTTTGTAAAAAGACACAGAATAAATGTTTGACATCTACAGTATCTCATAAAAGTGAGTACACCCCTCACATTTCGGCAAACGTTTTAGTATACCTTTTCAAGGGACAATACTATAGAAATGAAACTTGGATATATTTTAAAGTAGTCAATGTGCAGCTTGTACAGCAGTGAAGATTTACTGTCCTCTGAAAATAACTCAACATACGGCCATTATTGTCAAAAAAGCTGGCAACAAAAGTGAGTACACCCTAAGTGATAACAGCTATACGTCGTTTAACCACGGCAAAGCCACATGTCCTATTCATCATGTTCATGTTTTTGTCTGCTTGACAGGACCATACAGATTTGTGTATCTTGTATTAGAGCAGTTAAAATTTGGTGTTTTGAGTACAATTCTCTCATAATGACCACTGGATGTTTAACATGGCACCTCATGGCAAAGAACTCTCTGAGGATTTGAGAATCAGAATTGTTGCTCTCCACAAAGATGGCCTAGGCTAAAAGAAGTTCAGTAACACCCTTAAACTGAGTTACAGTGCAGTGGCCAGGGTCATACAGAGGTTTTCCAAGACTCGTTCCACTCAGAACAGGCCTTGCAAGCGTCAATCAAAGAAGTTAGGTCCTCATGCTGTTCATCAGGTGCAGAAGATGACTTCAAAAAACAGATGCATGAGTGCAGCCAGCATTGGTTTAGAGTTTGCAGAAGTGGAAGGTCAGCTTGTCAGTGCTCAGACCATACACCGCACACTGCAACAAGTCGGTTTGCATGGACTGTCATCACAGAGTGAAGCTCCTTCTGAAGCTGGCTCACAAAAAAGCCTGCAAACAGTTTGCTGAAGACAACCAGTCCAAGAGCATGAATTACTGGAACCATGTCCTGTGGTGTGATGAGACTCAGATAAACTTGTTTGTCTTCCAACATGTGTGGTGACGCCCTGGTGAGGAGTACCAAGAAAATTGTGTCTTGCCTACAGTCAAGCATGGTGGTGGTAACATCATGGTCTGGAGCTGCATGAGTGCTGCTGGTACTGAGGAACTGCAGTTCATTGAGTGAAACATGGATTCCAACATGTACTGAGACCTTCTGAAGAAAAACATGAAGCCCTCCCTTCAGAAACTGGGCCAAACAGCAGTTTTCCGATGATGACGACCCCAAACACACCGCCAAGATGACAACTGCCCTGCTGATGAAGGTGAAGGTGAAGGTGATAGAGTGGCCAAGTCTGTCTCCAGACCTGAACCCTATTGAGCACCTGTGGGGCATCCTCAAGCAGAAGGTGGAGAAGCATCATGTGTCTAACATCCAGCAGCTCCGTGATGTCATTATGGAGTGGAAGAGGATGCCAGCAACAACCTGTGCAGCTCTGCTGAACTCCATGCCCAGGAGGATTAAGGCAGTGCTAGATAACAATGGTGCCCCTACAAAATGTTGACACTTTGGACCCAGTTTTGACATGTTCACTTAGGGTGTACTCATTTTTGTTGCCAGTTATTTGGACAATAATGGCTATATGTTGAGTTATTTTCAGAGGACAGTAAATTTGTACTTCTATACAAGCTTCACATTGACTACTCTAAAATATATCCAAGTTTCATTTGTGTAGTATTGTCCCTTGAGAAGATATACAAATTTTTTTCTGAAACATGAAGGGTGTACTCACTTTTGTGAGATACTGTAAATGTGTGACTTCATTTTTTTTTATATATATATATATATATATTAGATTTTTTATCTTATTGTAATTTAAACTAGGAATCGATAAGCAGAATCGGAACCAATAAAATACAAACGACACCCAACCCTAAACAACACTAATGGAAAAGATAAGTTTGAGTCTCTCCTCTCACCTCATCTTAGCGTGGACAGTGAGGGAGTCCAGCAGGTTCATGGGTAAAGGCGTGACCGAGCCGGACGCCATGCAGTTGGTGCCGGGCAGAGTGATGCGCATGCTGCCGTTCCCGTAGATGGTCTCCACCAGCACGCCCATGGGCAGCGTGAAGCACTCGGAGTTTGTGGAGTACGCGTTACACAGCAGAGCGATCTTATAGTCGGTCATGGGCAAACTCTTATTGCGCAGACTCTGCTGGAGAAACCTGAGCACAGACAGAAGCAGGAAGCAAGTGTGTTGTTGGCCTCACCGAGCAGTCAGTCCGTGTGCAGCGTGTGTGTGTGTGTCTTACTCGTGGTGCAGCTTGAGCGAGTGTGGGATGGGGATCTGTTGTGTGGAGTTGTCGTTCTGAGCTTTGCGGTTCAGGTGAATCCAGATGCAGGTCATTGCGAAGGCGTGCGTAGACTGAGGCTTGTTGATGTCCGGGACTGGAATACACTACAAAACAAAGCCACACACAATTCAAAATGCTGTCAAGCTGCACACAAGAACCAACTAGCATATACTGTACAGAGTTCCTTTCTTCTCATTCTGAGCATAAAGAGAGCTGATCTCATATGCATCACAATTAAAGTGTGTAGAAGGGAAATTTTCTGTGAATAATTCACTAAGCGTCAGCTGGTTTCTCAAGGATCATATGACTTCAGAAGGCTTAATTTTAGTTTGAACTATTTTTAATGTAGATGCTGTCTCTATGTGACATAGAAAGCCAAGATGTAACAAATACTTTCATTATAAGCATTTACAGCAGTAACATGTAACTTTGAACAATAGTTTTTCTCCAAATCTGTGCATTACTGAATAGAACGGTTTGTCCAGACTTATGAGTTGTAGTTGTCTACGACTTCAGGTTTTATTGCTTTGTTAATTTGCCAAGTATAGATTGTTACAATCCTGAACACAATCCACAACTTGAAAATGATATAAACCAAATTCTCTCCATTATAGCACTATGAAAACATTTGTATGTTTTTTTTTCAAATGCTTTTATTCAGCAAGAACACATAATTTTGATCAAAAGTGCCAGTAAATACATTTCTAATGTTACAAAAGATTTTAATTTCAAATAAATGCTGTTTCTGTTGAACTTTCTATTCATCTGTGAATCCTGAAAAATAAAATGTATCACAGTTTCCACAAAAATATTGTGCAGCACAACTGTTTTCAACACTGATAATAATAATAAATGTTTCTTGAGCAGTAAATCAGCATATTAGAATGATTTCTGAAGATCATGTGACACTGAAGACTGGAGTAATGATGCTGAAAATACAGCAGCGCATCACAGAAATAAATTACACTTTAACAGATATTCACATAGAAAACAGTTGTTTTAAATTATATTTTTTTACAATTTTACTGTATTTTCGATCAGGTAACTTCAGCCTTATTCAGCAGAAGAGAATTCTTTCAAAAACTTTAAAAAAAATATGAACTAACAGCAGGATTTAAAGAGATCTGAAGTCTATAGGATCATCAGTACAATCAGACTCCTCTGCCTGTTTAATGGAGAACTCTTTAATGCATTCTTCTGGGTGAGCATCTAATTGCCTTGTGCTCGTTACATGCTTTAGCTAAACTCCAGGGCTGATGGGCAGTCGTAGCACATCTGTCCTTCACAGATGCTGTGGGCTAATGGCTGGATCACAGCAACCCAGCAGCTTGTCTTTCATCAGCTGTCCTGCTGGGCTTCACAAACGAACAAGCACAGAGCTAACAACTATGATGGTTTAAATAGCCGACACCGTGTGCAATTCAGTGAGTTAATATTCAATGACATGACTAATTCAGTGAGCTAATATTGGCAGCACTAATGACAGACAGCTGATATCGGTTCTGGCTGTGGCACTCGGTCTGTTTACTATATGGTTCCTTTAAAATTTAGAGGGAATTTAATAAGAATGAACTGAATTTGTGGAAAGAGCTGTTTATTTGCAAGTGCTGATTTAGTGCCTTGACAGTGAAAATATCCATTTCTCATATCGATCTCCATGTTGATGATCTTTTAGTCTATGCTGTTTTCAGTTGATGCACGATCAAAACTTCATTAAATAGCAATCAAAATAAGCTTTGTGCTTTGTTACTTGAAACAAATATGAAACAACTTCTCAGCTTTCAAACTGTCAATTTTATAACAAAAATCAAACAATAAATGTGGTTTGTCACGCTTTAATGTGCCGTGACAGATCAGTGTTTCTCTTCCTTTACTACTAGTTACAGCAGCAAATAAACACGAATGAACATCAGAAGCTGTTGAAAGAAACACCACAACTTACTGAAATTAATCATCTCTCATGTAATCACTCAATCAGTGTTTCAACCGCAGAAAGACGTCAAAAAAATCAGCTTATGAACAATGTCACGTAACGTCACATTTACCTCAGGAAAGACATTCAATGATTCAACTCAGTAGTTGACTAGAAAAAAAAAAACTAAAAAGGAGCCTTTTGATAAATATATGCACTATTACAAATTTATTATATTTTTACTTAACCAGTCATCTTAATTAATTAATGCATGTTTGAATAAATCTGTGTGGAAAGCAAATTTTTATTAGAGCCACCCTTTAATGAATTGGAGTAGAACCATAATTATGTCATTATAAAATGCATTTAAAAACTGCCTTAGGTGCATTTTAAATGTTTACACAACTAATTTTTTTGAGTGTTTATTAAATAAATTTTAAATGCATTAAATTATTCTTAAACATTAAGGCACTGACATCACCACTACAGTGAACATCAAATACGAATTGACAAACAAGTAAATTACATTCAATAAAATAATCGTCAATGGAAAAAAAAAAAAACTGATTAAATCACTTAATATAAATAATTAGGCTCATTCTGATGTTATTCATCAGAATATCTCTTCTCCTGTCCCTGAAAATGTGGAACTCATTTTACGTGGCGTTTAGTCAACTAGATGACTACAGCCCAACGAAACTAACGAGTAGTGCTATTTAAAAATGGAAGAGTGTCACAAAGTAGGGTTGTGATGGTGAGGAAATTTCCCCACCGGTTAATCGACGTGTAACAATACCGGTATCACCGTGGGGGTGTCCCTCTTTTTCTCGCTTTCCTTTGCTTTTAAATAGCTTGTAAAAGTGGCATGCACATTTTACTTTCATTTTCAAATTAGTGGCAATCTGGCGTAAAGCAATTGTTTGTTTTTAGTTGAGTTTTCCCTCATTTCCTCGCTTTCCTTCGCTTTTAAATAGCTTAAATTTTACATTTTACTTTCACTTTCTAACTAGCGTCAATTCAAGCAACAACAAAATACAACTTCAAACTCAACTTGGCCTATATATAAATCATAGAACTTTTATTAACAAAAGGAATCAAAATACACTATTCTATAGGCTATGACTGATAACAAACAACTTAAAGTTTAAATAACCTAGGTATACAAAACTGAAAATCAGCAAACACTGTGGAACCAAATAAATAAGAAATGTAGAAAGTTTATTAGCAGAACGAATAAGAAAGCTTGGAGAATAAAATAAATTACACAAAGCTTAAATAAAGTAAAAGTCAGCAAACATTGGGGAACCAATTAAATAAGAGATGAATGAAAACAGGCTTTTCAAAATCCAAAATATTGCCAAACAGGCGCTTTTGCATTTCGTTTTGGAACTAAATCTTCCGCCATCGTCTTGTCTTTCTCACCTCACGTGATAAATGAAAGCTGATCTGTGATGCATTGAGCAGTCGCATTCAGTGTTTGACCAGCTGAATAAAAGAGTTTAGCAGGGCCTGCTAGCGCTTAATGAGCCTTGATCAGATGGCCTCAACCAACAGCATGTTTAGAGTGTCACATTATGAATTCATGAAGCTTTCACAGGCCGCCGTGTGCCGCTTAAATGAAAGCAACAGCAGAGTCACTCACCTCTTTCTCGGGGTACAGCAGGTCAAACAGCTTCATGACAGGCAGGAAGTCACCCAGAGCGTTCTTCTGAATACTTCCCGAGATAAACTGCAGGAGCACCCACATCAGATGATCCCTGCCTTTGATCAAACCCCGACCGGCCAGCTGTTCAGAAGACGAGGAAGAAACACAGAGTCAATGAAACACAAGCTAGAACGTCTTTGAACGACACAGGAGCAGTGTGTGTGTGTGTGTGCTTCTGTGTGGCCCCGTCCCAAATGGTGCACTCTGTGTGGAGAATCGGTCAGTCTAATTTAGGTCTGCACTTATCCATGAAAGAAAAAGGTGGCCCATTTGTCATTTTATGGTTCAATGTGACCTTTAACAAAGCCTGCACTGGTGGTCACAATAATACATGAGGCCGATAATCATCCATTACAATGGATGGGAAATTCACTGATGGAGATGAGGATGGTGTGAAATGTGAATTTAATGTACACTTCTTTCTCTAACTCTTCAATGTAAGTCAGAGACACACCCTGGCAGAGCGCGCACATGTTCTGATGCCTGAGCACAGATAACACGGGTTATTTCTCGAACTTCATTCTCCTAATTGCTTTGGGTCTCTATTAACCTGCCCCATTAAAAAAACACCTGGCAATGCATAAAAAAATTATATAGCTACATCACTACTTTAATTAACCCAAATGTGACCCTGGAGCACAAAACCAGTCATAAGTGTCAATTTTTCGAAATTGAGATTTATGCATCATCTGAAAGCTGAATAAATCATCTTTCCATTGATGTGTGGTTTGTTAGGATAGGACAATATTTGGCCGAGATACAACTATTTGAAAATCTGGAATCTGAGGGTGCAAAAAAATCTAAATATTGAGAAAATCATCTTTAAAGTTGTTCAAATGAAGTTCTTAGCAATGCATATTACTAATCTAAAATTAAGTTTTGATATATTTACAGTAGGAAATTTACAAAATATCTTCATGGAACATGATCTTTACTTAATATCCTAATGATTTTACGACGCCAAAGAAAAATCCATGTCATTTGACCATCCCTACAATGTATTGTTGGCTATTGCTACAAATATACCCCAGCAGTTTTGTGCTCCAGGCTCACATATTTCACAGGAATATTCTTCATCTGTAAATGTTAGAAAGTCATGTAAATATTTACATTTTGCTGTCAGGAGTGCTATCTGAGCTATCTGCATGTGATTCTCCACTAAACTTCACAGACTTCAGTGAACAAGCACCAGTGAACAAAAATTCAGACTAAAACATACAATTAGCTAAAATATTTGTTGTTGGATAATAAATTCAGTTGTGCTTGGGTTAGAATTTAAGTGTAATTTATGATAGCAGTAACTGTGACTATTGCAACAGGGTTATCAAAATACAATGCAATTAGTCTTCATTTTTAGTTTAGCGTTATTTTTGCTTTTACTGTAGCGTTATGTCACTGAAGCATGTGAATGCACCGTTTGGGACGCGGATTCCCCCCCACCGCTGCACCTTCTGATGGAGCGACAGCACCATGTGAGGGAAGCTAGCGAACTGGAACAGAACGAAGAAGATGAGCTGGCTGGAGAGGTGCTGCCACAGCAGCTGACTGGTGCCGCCGTCGTCGAACTGCTCCTCCGTCTCGGACCGCTCCATGGCGTACACCACCAGATCCACCAGCTGGTCCTCCAGAACCGGACACCTCTGCTTATGCTGCAAGAGGGCAGAACAGCGGACAGAGGAGCACTCTTACACAGACCAGAACCAATGCAAACACACCAGTTACTGGGCCTGTGAAACACTTCATACACGACCCTCTCATCTGGAGTCCTAGAGGGGCCTAAGACATCACTCTTCAGTTCATCACATACAAGCTAGCGCAAGTACTTTAGTACACTATTACTATCATTTTCTGGTGTTTAGGAATCAGAACCTATCAGACTTCCTCCTCATTACTTAAACAGGGCAGGCCAAGATGATGAGCGCTGAATAAGCATCGCTGACATATGAAAGCAGCCAGGAGTGTGCTAAGGCATTTGGGTTTCCGACATTCGGAGCAATCTTATTATCAGACAAACATTTCATTAGCTTCATAATAGCAATAGACTTTGCAATAGAGTTTAAATGCATAAGTGAAATCTTACAAACTTTGAAGCTAAAATGACCTGGTTTTTAATATTGTCAGCTGGATGGTGTCAAACCTGACCATTCAATTACACAGAAGGGGTCTTCTGATTGACATGTACAACAACCAGCCACAGTTCATGTTTGTACATGTCGTTTGGGACACAACTTATACTATGACGACACTAAAATAATAAACCAGCTTGCAGCAGAGTGCTTGTCAACTCAAATAATGGCACGGGGGCTTCATAAATGTGAAGGCAGAACGGAAGATATAATGTTAATTGATGAAAGCGACATCAAACAAATTTCTTAAATATACGATTAAATATAATATTATACTATAAAATATTTAATACAGATGGAACAATTGTGGTGCTAAATTACATTAAGGGGTGAATAATAAAACATCTTAAATACCACAAACAAAATAAAACTAGAAATCAAAAATCAAACCTAGGACTACAGTGTAGTTAAATAAAAAATGAAAATCAAACAAAAAAAAGGGTCACCTTTTTATAGGGTACAACGGGGCTAAAGACACCTTAAGAAAAAAACATGTGCTTTTCGCGATGCCCATAATGTATGATTGCAGAAAAAATACATCCGTTTGTATTGAACATTTATGGAGCACAAGATTTTGTGTGAAAATAAATCATACAATTGGTTTAATTAGTTTAGAAATCTTATAAATGTCTGAGGTGGCAAGGGGGGGCCTTTTACCCCACACACGGTACTGATACAAATACTTCAGCTAAAGTAATGTTTGTTTTTATTAAATAATGTCTAATACTTGTTCAAAACAATCCCTTTAGCAACGTTTGTACTATTTTCTGCTTATTTTGATGAATAAAAGAATATTTGTCCAGTAAATATACTGTCATTAAAATGTTAATTTAAAAAATATATTTTAAAATACAGAAACAAAATCATGTTAAAAAGATTCTAAAACCACTGAAAGAGACCTAGATTTACAGTAGTAACAACAAATGATCTTTTATTATATGATATGATTAATATCATGTTTTTAAATATGGCTTCATTCTAAACATGGTGATTATCTCTATGGACACCCAACATAATATGATATTTACCATCTGAATCTAATCATGTCAACAAAGGGAAAAGTCAGCCATCTATTAATTATCATTTTAATTTTAGTGCCTTTTGCCCCAACAGCAGGGGCGCTTTTTACCCCAAGTACCAAACTTTTACATATTCTTCTCGTTACTGAAAACTGTTGCTTTAATTATCTTAAAACTATAAATCATTAAGAAGACCATTGTCTCAAAATATATTCAATAATTTTTGTGATTCTCATTTGATACTTAAATCTACAACATTTTAAAAAACATCAAATATTTGATCAAATTAGCACAGAAATCAACTTTACGCTGTCAAGGATCAGCCAAATTTGCACGTGCATCTTGAAAAGCGAATGCTTTGGAAAGTGCTATGCCAAGTTTTTCTGCCATCTAGTGGTTTAGAGGAAAATAATATTATATAATATATTATTTTGTATATATTATTTTGATCCTGGACCACAAAAGCAGTCTTAAGTCGCTGGGGTATATTTGTAGCAATAGCCAACAATACATTGTTTGGGTCAAAATTATCCATTTTTCTTTTATGCCA
>JAFVLL020006978.1:159012-173147 GCA_021397915.2 Tor tambroides | reverse complement strand
TGTGTGTGTGTGTGTGTCTCTGTCTCTCTCTCTGTGTGTGTGTGTCTCTGTCTCTCTCTCTCTCTCTCTGTGTGTGTGTGTGTGTGTCTCTGTCTCTCTCTCTCTCTCTCTCTCTGTGTGTGTGTGTGTGTGTGTGTGTGTGTGTGTGTGTGTGTTGTGTCTCATTGCAGGAATTCCAGTCTGTCTGCTGGAAAGGAACTGATCTTGTTCTCATTTACCGTCTGAACAGACCGTGACGTGAAGCTTCATCTGAATGGATCAGAATATTTGATTCTCAGCTGTGTTTTTTTTTTTATATCTTTTTATTTGAAACGTTTAGCGCTTCCACCTCAGGCCGAAGTAACAGATTGTTACACTGTAATAATGTTACAGCAAGTCAGTGCAAAATACCTAATAAAGGTTTTAAGAATGACATGAAACTACATTATTTACAGTAAATATTTATATACCTCAGAAATTTTCTCTGTAAAAAACTGATACAGACCTAAAATAGTTATTTTTTTTCTCCTGTAACAGTTATGAGTGTAAACATGATGAAATACTGATGCATGAGAAACATGATGCACAATAACTTGATGTCACTTCCTCAAATATGAAAGCAGAAAGACTAAAAAAAAATATTCTGATTGAACTTAAAAAAGATGGATTGCATATTGAATTAAATGCTAAATACGCATCTCTTCCATCTTTATGTGACCCTCTAACACTTTCTATTCTATTTCTAGTATTTTTATTTTATTTTTTATATAAAAAAAACAACAACAAAAAAACAGCACTTGACCTCTAACACTTGCATTCTCTATTTCATTTCCTAACTAGTTTTCTTGTCTTCATTTGTAAGTCGCTTTGGATAAAAGCATCTGCTAAATAACTAAATGTAAATGTATATCAGCAGTAAATATTTTATATTACATATTTATATCATCTCAGTTCCTGTGTGAAATGCCTGCAGAGTTCAGCTATCAATAGATGAATTTCTCCACATACAGAAACGTGTTTAAACTCGTCCGGATGTGTGAAGCAGTGTGTGTGTGTGTTCAGGTGTGTTTGTCCAGTGTGTTCATGAGTAACAGCAGCGTGAGCCAATCAGAGCGTCCGATCTTATCTGTGCTATTGTGTCATCGCTGACCTTTGACCTCACTGACAGCCAGACGCTTCAGATTTTCGAGCCGGAGAACGAAGACGAGACTCAGACAAACTCAACGCCTACAAAACATGCAGAAAGAGAGAGGACAATCATTTCTGATTTTGATAAAGAGTGTTTTGTGGTTAAGTGTGTTTTAGATCCGTCACATGCGTTGTCCTCATTAGTCTGCGCTATTAACCTATTGATAGCGCTATAGCGCTATTGAGCCGCTGACAAATGAGTTCAGGGTCACTAGGAAAATTAGCCGTTCTGGTCTTGTTGAATATGAAGTAATGTTGGTTTATGATCAAAACTTGGATGTTTTTCAGTAAAACATGCCTCATCCAGATCATCTCACATTCAAACACTCAGAGTCGTCTCCTGCGTGTCCAGACTCATGAACATCTTCAGTCTGTCTGCTTTCTTTATTCTTTACAATTAATCCAGAACGTGGCAGCAAGATTAATCTTTAATGAGCCGAAAAGCCGATAGCTGCTCGCATAAAATTCAAGGCATTAATGTTTGCCTACCAGAGATGGAAACTCGAGTCTGCGACTTGGACTCGAGTCGCACTTAAGTTGCATAAAGACTTGGGAGTTGACTTGGACTCGTGACTCGTGAGACTCATAAAAAAGTTTATATGAATGTATCTCTGAGGGGGACTGGCTGTCTTTAGAAAAGTTTAGATGGTATTTTCTTCTCATCTTGCCTCTGTATAATGCATATTAAAGTAGTGTTCATAACCGCAGTGCTGCTTTGTTTACAGCGGTAACCAAGGAAACACTGTTGAATTGCTGTTCAAGCGCCACCTGCTGGCAGAGAGTGAATCTGCTTTCTAATTCAGCCTGTCTGCTGTTTTGTTTCATGCATATGTTTTATTGTTAGAATAGTTTCACAAAACTAAAGTCAGACCGTTTTTGCTTCAAATTTCGAAATTATACAATCCAATTTAGCTTAAAAACTTCGGCAGCAGCTATTTGCACTCAGTGTAAATAGCGATAGATTCTATTTACACTATGTTAAAATAGCAAGATTTTCTGCTATTTATACTACTTATTGCAAATAGTGCCAATTATCTGCACCTCAGTATTGTCGTATATTATAAAACCGTGCGCAATAATAACGTATTGAGTGTAAATTATAGTTTTAATTCAAATTATTAAATGCATTCCACCTTATTGGGACAATACAGCCCTCCCTACACCTACCCTAACCCTACCCGATACACTTATTTTCACCTTTTTGATTATTTCCTTCATTTTTATTTAAAATAAACGCCTTTTTGATGCAATATGAGATTTGAAAAGGGAGAAAAAAAAGTTCGGTAAAAGGCATCCTCGAATTCCGGTTGCTGGCGTCAAACAGCATATGTGTTACCACCTGCGCCACTGTAATTAATTCTGAATTGGCATCTTTTGTTAGTGTTGAGTGACTCAATCACACGTTAGTGGGCGGACTTAGTGTAAATAGCCTTTGCCAACAAGACGGGCTATTTGCCTTAGTTTGTTTAGATGAGATTTCTTTCACTTGTGTTATTCGTTTGATTGATTGGGGTTTGTTTTAAAATTTCAATTTAGTTTTGTTGGTTGACATATTTCAATTTTACAAAGAAATGTGCAGCATTTTATCTGACAATTAATAAATGAACACTTTTTCATTTCTAAGTTTTTTTGTTTTGTTTTTTTGAGAAAATCATATCGTGAAATCAGTATTTCAAAACCGATTTAGCTTCAATAACTACCTGAAAGAACTGTTGCTAATAAATAGAACAAAGACTTGAGACTTGACTTGGACTCCAGTTTAAAGACTTGAGACTTGACTTAGACTCGACCTCAAAGACTTGAGACTTGACTTAGACTCGACCTCAAAGACTTAAGAATTGACTTGGACTCCACTTTAAAGACTTGAGACTTGACTTGGACTCAACCTCAAAGACTTGAGACTTGACTTAGACTCGACCTCAAAGACTTAAGACTTGACTTGGACTCCACCTCAAAGACTTGAGACTAGACTTAGACTCAACCTCAAAGACTTGAGACTTGACTTGGACTCCACTTTAAAGACTTGAGACTTGACTTAGACTCGACCTCAAAGACTTGAGACTTGACTTAGACTCAACCTCAAAGACTTAAGACTTGACTTGGACTCCACTTTAAAGACTTGAGACTTGACTTAGACTCGACCTCAAAGACTTGAGACTTGACTTGGACTCCACTTTAAAGACTTGAGACTTGACTTAGACTCGACCTCAAAGACTTGAGACTTGACTTGGACTCGACCTCAAAGACTTGAGACTTGACTTGGACTCCACTTTAAAGACTTGAGACTTGACTTAGACTCGACCTCAAAGACTTAAGAATTGACTTGGTCTCCACTTTAAAGACTTGAGACTTGACTTAGACTCGACCTCAAAGACTTGAGACTTGGACTCCACTTTAAAGACTTGAGACTTGACTTAGACTCGACCTCAAAGACTTGAGACTTGACTTGGACTCCACTTTAAAGACTTGAGACTTGACTTAGACTCGACCTCAAAGACTTAAGAATTGACTTGGTCTCCACTTTAAAGACTTGAGACTTGACTTAGACTCGACCTCAAAGACTTGAGACTTGGACTCCACTTTAAAGACTTGAGACTTGACTTAGACTCGACCTCAAAGACTTGAGACTTGACTTGGACTCCACTTTAAAGACTTGCGACTTGACTTAGACTCGACCTCAAAGACTTCAGACTTGACTTGGACTCCACCTCAAAGACTTGAGACTTGACTTAGACTCGACCTCAAAGACTTGAGACTTGACTTGGACTCCACTTTAAAGACTTGAGACTTGACTTAGACTCGACCTCAAAGACTTAAGAATTGACTTGGTCTCCACTTTAAAGACTTGAGACTTGGATTTTAGACCAATCCTCAAAGACTTCCGAGACTTTGACTTGGACTCACTTAAAGACTTGAGACTTGACTTAGACTCCGACCTCAAAGACTTGAGACTTGATTTTGACTCGACCTCAAAGACTTGAGACTTGACTTGGACCTACTTTAAAGACTTGGTGACTTGACTTAGACTCGATCTCAAAGACTTGAGACTTGACTTGGACCTACTTTAAAGACTTGAGACTTGACTTAGACTCAATTTCAAAGACTTAAGAATTGACTTGGTCTCCACTTTAAAGACTTGAGACTTGACTTAGACTCGACCTCAAAGACTTGAGACTTGACTTGGACTCCACTTTAAAGACTTGAGACTTGACTTAGACTCGACCTCAAAGACTTGAGACTTGACTTTGACTCCACTTTAAAGACTTGAGACTTGACTTAGACTCGACCTCAAAGACTTAAGACTTGACTTAGACTCGACCTCAAAGACTTGAGACTTGACTTGGACTCCACTTTAAAGACTTGAGACTTGACTTAGACTCGACATCAAAGCACTCTCTATTCTAATTCTATTCTTAAAAAAAAATAAAAAAAATAAATGTAATCTTTTTGTATTCTGTTTTCTTTTTCTTTATTATACAATTAAAAGAAAAAAAGGTCTCTAACACTAGCTTGCTCTATTCTATTTAATCTGTTTTCTTTTTATTTATTGTATAATTTAAAAAAACCCTGGCTACAGGTACTGCGTTAGGCTAACTGAGACTTGTTACAGCACTTGCATATTGTTGCTCTTTTGTTGATTATTATTGCTTCTATTGTCCTCATTTGTAAGTTGCTTTGGTAAAAGCGTCTGCTAAATGACTAAATGTAAATGTAAACACTCAAAGTGAACGGGGTCAGTGTAGATGTGGCTCTTCTGTGTTTCCACACAAACGTCTGTCATTATGCCCGTGAATTATAGGTCTGGGCTGAGCGGAGATAAACTGAAGCAGTTCCTCTGAAGCGTGTGGTCATGACATTAGCGATCAGTCGTCTCCTGTGTGTCCAGACTCGCCAGAGTCTTCAGTCTGTCTGCTGTCTTTATTCTGTCAGCTGCTAAACAAACAGAACGCATGAGAGAAAGTGAGCACTGTTATCAAAAGAGCACAAACAAGACGTATCTAGTGACGGATGGTGCCCTGCAGTGCATTGTGGGTAATCTCCATGATGAGAATGTGACAGATAAAAGCTCTGGTGGTTGAACAGTTGCTCTGTCACTCAGAGTTTCTGAACATCAGAGATGTGAAATAATGACTGTTGTGCTGTGATGATGATGCTCTTCAGGCGAACAGCGCCCTCTGCTGACCTCAGTGTGACTGCGAGCCTGTTTACTCGAGGGTGCAGACTGGGATTAATGCGCCACAGTGCGATAAAACTGCGCGCGGAGTGGTTTATACGCACGAAACAGAGGCTGAGAGACAGTCTTTATAATGGATCGCACGGTATAAAGCTCCTACATTCGCCAAAGGTTTGTCTACTTAAAGGTTTTTTTTTGTTTGTTTTTCCTCTTCAGAAAGACTTTTAATTCGTCAGCTGAACAACAGTCGGCACTTACGTCCCCCACAGCCTCGTTTTCATTCCTGTCAGAAATTAAATTCGGTGCCATTCTGTGATTTATGGGCCATTCCACCGAATGGGTGCCATTTCTGTCCCCAGGACATTATGTAATGTCAAACTGAGACAGACTAAATCCAGAAGAACTGTAGTAATGTCTCCAAGATGCTTCAAGAGGCCTACCTGCAAAGCTCCTGAAAAACTATGCGCAAGTGCACATGGGGCAAAAGCTGCCTTAAATGCATAGTGTGCTCACACCAAATGTTGATTTAATTTAGTTAATAGAAGTTAATTGATAAAATCTATTTATGGCATTATTTCTGAAAGCATCCTCACTTTACAGCATTTTTACCCAAGTGCCTAAAACTTTTCACAGTACTGTAGCTTTGCAGGTAGGTTTCTTGAAGCATCAGTTCTTCTGGATTGAGTCTGTCTCAGTTTGTTCTGTTTCTTCATGTCATTCCAGACAGACTGGATGATGATCAGATCAGATCTCTGTGTGGAGCACTGGCTGTTTCAGACTCCTTGTGCAAACAAAAATCTCACTGGATTATTACAATTAATGGCAAAAATGAATGTTTGTAAATGTAAACTGATATTTCCTGCTGACACACTACAGAAAAAGATAGAAATAACTGATTTCAAACCATTTTTTGTTGGTGAAAATACTTGTGGCCTAAGACTTTTGCACAGTACTGTGTGTATATAAAAATAAAAGTAACAGCAACTTTTTATTTAAAAAATAGTGAGCTAAAGAGTTGCAATTACTTTTAATTTCTTTATTCTTCATATAAACCAATATAGTCTTACTACATGCATACGATCTGCTTCATCACTAGTGAAGAACACACTTTTAGCACATGAATCTGTCTGCGGACTAATACACGACACGGCATAAAAGAGGCTTCAAAACATACTGGCACGTCAGAAAGGTTTGTTAAACTTTATTTACTGAAAATCCAGATGTTATGAACCTGTTTGACTCAAACAGGCCTAAAGAGTGAAATGATTAACTAGAAAAACACCTAGTCAATGTACACCGTCCTGTTAGACGCAGAGCAGTGGAGGAAAGCTGAAACAAAGCGCCCTGATATGTGACCAGAGTGAGCGTTCAAACACTGAGAAACGTGACGTTACAGACAGTCAAATGAAAGCAGCACACAGCGAGACTCAGAGAAGGTCAAACCAAACCAAACGGAAAATAAAATATGCCTTAACAGAAAAAAACAAACAAAAAAAAACACGCGTGGTTTCTTTAACTACATCGTTTGTATTTTCAAGACAGTCTTCATGCCGGATCGTGAGTTGGCTCCGCCCCTTCACCGTTTCTTAGGGGGCGTGGCCGTTCGGGGCGGAGTCACAGGACGCCCAGAGTTCATCCCTCCATACTGGTACTTCGCCTTCTTCTCCGACGGCTTCAGGATCTGAAGATACAGCCACAAAACAACACAAACATAAGCACTTCCACCACTGATAGCAAACATGTGAATACAGTTTACAAATGTACAATTTTTACATCTCAGTAATGAGAGCGGTCTTAACTGTCATGATGTCATCAAAATGCAAAAATCATAATAATGGTCCAAAAAACAAGCATCATTTCTTTGATGGAAAGTATACGTATACAGGGTTTATGCAGGAGTTTTAAGCTCAAATTTAAGATTTTTCCCCCGGTTTCACAAGGCTTAAGCCTAGTCCCAGACTAAAATGTAAATCTAAGCTGTTTCATCTGAAAGAAACTTGCACTGATTGATCTACAAATATGTCAGCGCCTTTGTTTTGTCTCAAGATGCGCACCAGTAATGTTTTTTCTAAGGCAAGTTTATAAAAATTACCTGCACAAATAAAATGAATACCATATGAGCAGGATAGGGCAATGTCTGTAGTACCATATTAAACTGTAAAATGACTGTAAAAAGCATAATTTACAGTTCAGATACAAGTTTTCACAAGAACAAAAAAAGTTTAATAAAATGATAAACTTTACATTTCAGCTTTTAAAACATTTTTAAGAAAATGTATTAGTTTTTCAAAATTATTTTTTTGTTGAGGTTGTTGTGAAGTCATGTGACTGTGAAGGTGAAGTCATGTGACCTGGAAGGAGCACATCAGAGTCTCGTCGACGCTCATCATTCCTCCAGCGTTGTCGAACTCGCCACAGTAATTGGGTGCTGAGAACAACGTGACCAGCTGCCGCTTGGCGAAGAACTCGTAACCGTCCTCAACCACCTGCAAAACAACACCAGACCATCCTAAACCAGTCCACCAAAACCAGCAGAAACCTCCAGAAACCACCTCTGTGTGCGGTCCGGATGCTGCACTGACACGTGGAACTAAAACAGTGAGAAGGTAGTGAGTTGGTCATGTGACGGCAGTGAACTGGTCATGTGACGGCGGTGAGTTGGTCATGTGATGGCTGTGAACCCGTCATGTGACGTCAGTCATGTGACGTCGGTCATGTGACGGCAGTGAATCGGTCACGTGACGGCAGTGAATAGGCATGTTCAACTTCATGCGGCGCCGCAAGAATCGGCTGTCTCCTGACAAAAGCAATGCATTCTGGTTAGAACATCTGTCCGACTTTGATCGGCGCTGCAGACGGCTTACGATCACGTGCCATCAAAGTACTGTGAGAGCAGAACGAGACCAGCCGCCGAGGTCAGGCGCTGCAGTTGCTCAAAATCAGCTGCAAGAGCCTTGATGACGACACACTTTATTCTCATTGGTTAGATTCTGTGATGACGAGCACGACGTGTGTTGCGTGCTTATTCTAACAATTCAATTCCAATAATGCTCACAAACCTGTGTTTTTATAACAGTAAAAGCTTTATTGGTGTAGTTGCACTGTTATCTTGAGTCATTTTTATCAAAAACACTGATAAAAGCATATATATCCCCACGTTATTGGTAGTTTGTAGCCTATATGTTTATGCTGAACTTTATTCTTGAACAGATGGCTGTATTAAGCAGCCTATATAAAAAGTGTTTCTGTTGCTCATAAAAATGTTCGTGTATTTGACAGATACTGCATTTAATTCACTTTATCTGTGATAAGAGCATGCAAACACCGTGAGAGCGTCACTACCGGCAGCAGAAAGTGTCCGACTTGACGTCTCCTCTTTTAATTCTGCCCCGACTGCAAGCAGCTACTCTCGCCAGCTGATGACAGGCTAGTATAGTTCATCTCCAACAAGCCTACTGAGTCATGTGACGACAGTGAGTCGGTCATGTGACGGCAGTGAATCGGTCGTGTGACGGCAGTGAATCGGTCATGTGACGGCAGTGAATCAGTCATGTGACTGCAGTGAATCGGTCATGTGACGGCAGTGAATCAGTCATGTGACGGCAGTGAATCAGTCATGTGACTGCAGTGAATCGGTCATGTGACGGCAGCGAGTCAGTCGTGACGGCGGTCATGTGACTGCAGTGAATCGGTCATGTGATGGTGGTCAGGTGACGACAGTCAATTGGTCGTGACGGCAGTGAACCGGTCATGTGACGACAGTGAGTTGGTCATGTGACTGCAGTGAATCGGTCATGTGACGGCAGTGAACCAGTCATGTGACACCGGTCATGTAGCAGCAGTGTATCTCACTGGTAGAGACTGACAGGAGCAGTTGGTGAGTTTGTCACCTGATGCGCGCGGCAGATGAGATCCAGATCGTGCCGGTTGAGGAATTTGCTGACCACATCTGCACCGAAGGTGAAGGACACGCCGCGATCATTCTCACCCCAACCCTGAACGTCTTTATCAGGGTCTGACCACAGCAGATCACACAACAGCCCTGAAACACACACACACACACACACACACACACACACACGTCAGGACTGATCCGAGATCAGCACACGACTGCACCACTGTAACCTGTGCACACGTTCAGTATTAAGACTTTTCTGTAAAGATATTGTCATGATGTAATTATTATTGTACTAATTTTGACATTTACGCAATTTAGAAAATATAGCTTTGTTAAATCTATAGTTTTTAAAAAGTAAAAAAAGTATGAAAAAAGTAAACACAAAATATCATGGAAAATGAAGAAACTGAAAAGGAAAATGGAAGTGAAGGTGCGGTTCAAGAGAGAACCTTTAATTGTTTTGCACAGCCCCAGCCAAAGGTTCGAAACCTTTTTTTAAATGTGATGGCCATCAAATTTGTCCCAGTCCTGCCCTGTTGGCTGTTCAGCCTTGATACACTCATTAGCTAACAAAATATTAAATGTAAATTATTTTGTATTAATATGACGTGAGGTCCAGTTAACCAGCGTGATGTCAGAGCACATACTTCTTTATTTTAACTTGAGTAAAAAAGTGTAGTCAGTACTTCTGCTTTTACCAGAGTATTTTTGAACACTTCTGCCTGAGTGAAGGATGTGTGTACTTCTGTGTGTGTGTGAGTACCTGTGTCAGGTACGTCCGTCGGTCTCATGATGCGTCTGATCTGCTCCATCGACTGAAGATCTGGTGAAAGACCTTCGGAAGAGAAAACACACCAGCGTTAGATCACAGTCTGTGTGATCGTCTGCTTCTGCTCGTGAGGCGGCGCTGCTAAACCTGCCTCCGTGGCAGCAGAATATCTTCTCGTCCACGATAGCGGCGATCGGCAGACAGTTGAAGCAGTCGGTGAACGTCTTCCACAGCTTGATGTTGAACCTGCGCTTGCCTGCAGGACAAAACAAAAACAATAAAATATATCACAGAGAAACAGCAGTCTGTCATATTATTTCAAAGAAAAAAGGAATTATATTATCAAACTTTAAGGACCATTTAGATTTATTCTACTTTCTCTTTCTCAGTATTGTAATGCAAAACATTTACACTATTACATTATATTATAGTACATTTATACATATTGAGTTTCACATTTACAGTAGTGTTTCTTAATTTTGTTTTTTCCTCAAGATTCTTCCATTTATCATCGTCGTCAACATTATCATCCTCCATTACAGTCAGCAAATACTGCTATTATGAATAAATAAGATCTACAAATCACAATTTCTGCATTTCAGTAATGAGAATGGTCTTAATTATCATGAAGATGATGTCAAAATGCAACAATCAATTTCCTCTATGAAAGTATAATTAGTTTTTCTGTAGATTTTGTGATGAAATGACTGTATGACAGGAATGAGCATGAGATTTTCTTGTAATGTGAATTTGGAGAGGGTTAAATGTGCTTACATGTCATTAAATTATGTGAAGAAAAAAAAAAACAGATTCTAAAAATAGATTTAACTTCCACAAAGCAAAATATAATATTTGTTTCTTATATTTATTTTGTAGTGAAATCCATGCCACATTTATTCGCAAAACAAAGTATTGCAAAGAGAAAAGTTTTGCAAAATGCAAGAGACTCGTTCATAAAAAAATAAATAAATAAGTGCAATAATTATTTTCTTTTGCAATTCTTTATAGGTCTGCGGCTCTGACTGGATGAAAAACAAGCTGGCCATTTCTTGTGAGGTATTCTGAAGCGAGTTAACGTTAAGCAAAACATAACATTTCTTTCTCATATGCAAAACTTTATTTTCTTCTGCAATCCTTCATAGGTTTGCGAATCTGTCTGCCTGACTCACACTCGTCGTAGAAGCCGTAGATGCGGTTGATGGAGGCGCACTCGTGGTTCCCGCGGAGCAGGAAGAAGTTCTCGGGGTACTTGATCTTGTAGGCCAGCAGCAGGCAGATGGTCTCCAGCGACTGCTTCCCTCGGTCCACGTAATCGCCCAGGAACAGATAGTTGGCCTCCGGAGGGAAGCCGCCGTACTCGAAGAGCCGCAGCAGGTCCGTGTACTGGCCGTGGATGTCGCCTGCGGACGGAGATTCAGCTTAGGATTCACAGGCATCGCCATGGATCGCAGAACAAACCAAAAGAGGTGGGGGGGATTTCTGACAAAGTGTTTTATTAATGTTTTATTAAGGGCAAAAACACTGTTTTTTCATGCACTTGTCAAGTTTGAGATTTTGGGCTTTTTGGTTTTTCATAAAGTGTTTTTTCAGACTAGTGGAAAGAAAACATCCTAAGGACACTGTTAAGTGTTTCTTTTATAGCACTTTATCTATTTGTGCCAATAGATTTCAACTACAACACACATTTATAAAGGCCGTTTTCTCAAAATGAGTTTTTCTCCACTTCAGTAGCAAGGTTTTTACAGAGGGATTTGTTCATATATAATTTGCCTGATTATATAAAACATTTTATTCCCCCAAAATTTGTGAAAATATATTGTTTTATGCCTGTTCTAAGTATTTTCTGAATTATGAAATGACAAAATGAGATACCCAAAATTCCCTTTGTAAAAACCTTTGACTATAATGTGTCAAAAAATAATAAAAATAAACAAGAATTTTGAAACTGACTTCATCCAGTGTTTAGATTTTTATACTGGAAATGTATGCAAATTAGTGCATATTTCATTAAATGATGCCTCATTTGCGTATTTAAACCTAGCATTTTAGAAAACTTGTAATAAAAAAAAAAAATGTTTGCAATTATCAATGTAATCAATCAACTAGGTATGTAAAGCGATTAGGGTTGTGACGGTGAGGAAATTTTCCCACCGGTTAATCGACGTGTGACAACACCGGTAATACCGGTATGACCGTGGTGGGGGGTTGTTTGAGTCTTCCCTCTTTTCCTTGCTTTCCTTCGGTTTTAAATAGCTTGTAAAAACACCATGCACATTTTACTTTCACTTTTAAATTTGCGGCAATTCGGCATTCGGCAACAACGACAACGTAGAACACATAACTTATTAACAAAACGAATAAAAATACACCATGCTACATGCCTAATACAAAATAACAAATAACTTACAAATTTTAAATAGGTATATAAAACTGAAAATCAGTAAAGACTGAGGAACAAATAGGCTAATTATAAAACGTAGAACATTTATTAGTGATTAAGAAAGTTTGGAGGCACGGACTGCATACACCTTGATATAAAATAATGGGAAAAATATCAGTTTAAATAAAATCAAAATCAGCAAATAGTGTGGAACCAAATAAATGAGAAATGAATGTTAAAAAAAAAACCTTCCAATATCACCTTAGATAAATGGCAGGTCAACGGGCTTTTCAAAATCCAAAATATTTTTAAAACAGGCGCTTTCACATTTCGCTTTGAAACTCTTCTGCCATGGCCTTGTCGGTCTCACCTCACTCTTCTTGTCAGTCAGCTCGACTCACTCTCCTCACGCGATAAATGAAACCTGATCTGTGATGTGCGACTGTCGTTCGTTCGGTGTGCTTAATTGAGCAGCCACGTTCAGTTCTAACTGTAGTGTCTGTTCTCTGACTGAACTAAATTATTTTATTACTATTAAAAAAATTTGGGCAAGTGACGTAACCGGTGTTGCGGCTTAACACCGGTATCACCGCCAACACCGTCTATCGCAGCAAGCCTAAAAGCGATAACTATTAGTTAATTTTTTACCCTATTCAACTGCAGTGTCTCACCTTAATTTATGTTTTATTTATTTATTTATGTTTTACTCTTTTGTTGATTTTGATTGCTTCCATTGTGCTCATTTGTAAGTCGCTTTGGATAAAAGCGTCTGCTAAATGACTAAATGTAAATGTAAATTTAATGTTATCAGGGCCGCTGCTGGATAAATGGGTGACCTAAGCAGAATAAAAATAAAATAAATAAATAAAAACACCTACTATAAGGGGTCAAAATAGAACTTTGATAAAATATAAAAGTAAATAAATAAATTGTAATTAAATTGTATTATTTATAAATTACAACTGTAGCTCTAGAGAGTTACCTATGGCTATGATTGCTTTAATACAGCTGTCTGATTGATTTTATTGTCTCGAGCATTTAGAAATCACACAAAGAAAAATTGAGCAGTGTTACTACGATAAAACCATGGTTAATTTTGGTAAGGGTTGTGATGTCCACATTTTTGTTGAAGAAATTAAAGACGCTGTAGCATTTCTATCGCAAAAAGGTGGCCAAAAATGAAAGATTAAGTGGATATTTGAATTAAATGTTTGGTCATTATTATACAAGGATTTGATCGTCCTGTAAGTGTAACAAGAGCAATTATCAATTATTATTCCCTCATTGTTTTTATATAACACATTTTAAGTCATGGAAAGTAGAATATTAAGGCAGATATGCATTGGTGGTGGTGAAATTATTACTGACATTAAAACACATTTCTAACGACAACAGCCAAAAAAAGTTCAACAGGATTATGAACGTAATGTTATCTGAAAGTGATGCACGTGCTTCATCTCGGGCTTTTTTGTTTTTATTTTCCCTGATATAGCCTAGTAGTTGGATCATTTGTATTCAGCCGCAAACATGGAGGTAGACCGCAGGCGCAGATGCAGGAATGATGCGTCATGTGTGCTTATACTGCGTTCACCATAAAATGCATTTTTTATAATTTTATATATGTAATATATATCTGTTAATGTGTAGATTTTAGGGATGTTCATTTCGGTTATTTTTCCTAACCGACAACCGACGCTCGTTAACCGATTATTAACCGTTAACCGACAAGATTATTTTAAATTAGAAC
>JAFVLL020006978.1:143939-158912 GCA_021397915.2 Tor tambroides | reverse complement strand
TTGTCCTATCCTAACAAACCATACATCAATGGAAAGATTATTTATTCAGCTTTCAGATGATGCATAAATCTCAGTTTCAAAAAATTGACCCTTATGACTGGTTTTATGGTCACATTTATAAAAAATGTTTATTTTTTTTCCACAGTCATTTTTGGCTGTGAAGGTACCAAGCGTTACTTTATTTTTTGATCTTTTAACATTTCCAAATCATGTCCATGATTTTTTTTTTTTTTTTGTGCGTGTTCACATAGCTAATGCGACAAACATCAAGTGTCATCCCATTCTGATGAAGCAAAATTGATGACGAGAGGGTGTTGTTGAATAATTTTACCATGGAAGTGCATGTGCTTAAAACAGACTGCCTTCCAGTTAAGCAGATCTTTGATTTCTTGAACAGGGATGTAAGAAGAAAAACTAGAAAATCCAGTTTGTTGAGGAAACAGTCTGAAATAATTTATCTTTGGAATCAATCAGCAGGAGCTCTTCTTTTTCTGCTCGCAGGTAACTACTACAGTCTGCGGTCTCAGCACGAGAAAGCGGCCCTGTATTTCCAGCGGGCCCTGAAGCTGAATCCGCGCTGTCTGGGGGCCTGGACCCTCATGGGTCATGAGTACATGGAGATGAAGAACACATCTGCTGCCATTCAGGCCTACAGGTACTCCTCCTCAGCAGCACAGCTGAAGGACTGAAATCACAACGGGCTGCTCTTGTGTTTGCAGTGATCCAGTCAATTTTGTGTTGGAGTCAATCAGCATTGTTAAGTGGCGACAGGTATTCAAATCAACACCGTTGAAAGGGTGCCTAAACTTTTGCACAGCCTATTTTTCTCTTTCAGTTTTATTTCAAACAACTCAGTACTGCTACACAAAGAATTTATATCCAAAACATCACATTATCCAGCTTTCTGTAGAAACTGAATGGCGTATCACTACAAGAGCAAACCTCATAGGGGTGCCAAAACTTCTGCATTAAACTGTATACATGCATGCAAACTACTATTCAACTGTTTGGGCTCAGTAAGGGTTTTTGTATTGCATATATTAAAAATGAATTAAATAAATAATAAATACATTGAAATAAATAAATATAAATTGAATACTTGTTTTGTTCTTGTCTCTTAGGCATGCAATTGAAGTGAACAAAAGGGACTACCGGGCCTGGTATGGACTCGGACAGACCTATGAGATCCTCAAGATGCCCTTCTACTCGCTCTACTACTACAGAAAGGCCCATCAGCTCAGGTGAACACATCATGAGCGTCCGTCAGTCTGAGTTTCTCAGAATAAGCTGAATAATGCTGTGTTTATTTCAGGCCGAATGACTCTCGGATGCTCGTGGCTCTGGGGGAATGCTATGAGAAACTCTCTCAGCAAGTGGAGGCCAAAAAGGTAAAACAGCACAGAAACAGATCATTTTGCTCCAGATTGTGAGTGTGTAGTAATGCTGCTAACGCTCTGCTCTGATTGGTTCAGTGTTACTGGAGGGCGTATTCGGTCGGAGATGTGGAGAGAATGGCTCTTCTGAAGCTGGCCAAGTGAGTGAGGTTTTCTTCAGCAGTGTGTTCAGAGTCCTCATAATGCTGCTGTTTCAGTGAAAGTGTGTGTGTTTTCAGGCTTCATGAGCAGCTGAATGAATCTGATGACGCTGCACAGTGCTACATCATCTACATCCAGGACATTTTCTCTTGTGGAGTAAGTTACTGGATTTATTCACTGTTAAAATGAGTGTGAATGCACACGGACTAATTCTGAGCTACAGACAAAAGAAGTGAAAAATGTCAGATTTGAGGTTTTCACAAAAATGAGTTCATTAAGCGCTCTTCTAGTGCTCCAAATAGTAATTAAACATCTAAAATGATCTTTATTTGTACATTTCTACTTTTTCTCGGCACACTTCTGACTGCCGCTGCTTCTCAACACTAGTTTTAGGTCGATGCAAAGCGCAGCTCTCCAGCTTTGTGAATATTCATATCGAATTCTCCATGACACGAGTCCAAACCAGTGAAATATGATTTTCAAACCCATGCTGATGAAAACAAAACGATCGTGCTTGACTGACATTTGCAAAGCAAAATCTCCCTTATAAAGTACATTATTGTGAAATATGTCTTGGCGAGATTGTCATGGATCGGGCATCCATGCATTACAGCAGGTCTTAATCTAGATCTGTCTCAATGTTAATCAAACATTAAAAGAAAAGAGCAATCCTAATTAAACTACTGTTTATTTGCATCTTTGTTCTTATCTTTAATAACAGATAAAATAAAAAATGGCTATACTGTGATTTTTCTCAGAATCAGCTCTGCTGACTCTATCGCCTTCAAACGGCTGTATTTTTTCATTCAAGTCATTTTTTGTCCGATTCCAACAAGTCATATATCATTTTGAAGGTATTTTAATGGAAAATGTGAGAAAAAAACTCATTTTTGAAGATTTGCTCATTCAGACTCATTTTGCCAGCACAAATGTTCATA
Source organism: Tor tambroides (assembly GCA_021397915.2). NCBI lineage: Eukaryota > Metazoa > Chordata > Actinopteri > Cypriniformes > Cyprinidae > Tor > Tor tambroides. Next base: position 156,439 of record JAFVLL020006978.1, on the reverse strand, counting down.
AATCTCACACACAGGTTGTGTTTTGCACTGCCAGACATCTCACAGCAGTGTTTGACATCAGTGTTCTGTAGGAAATAATGCAGGCAAGGCTGCTTTTATTCCCTAGGCTGAGACATTTTGCTGAGAAATGTTGCGATACATCATGCAGAGTAAGATGAAGACATGATGTCTGAAGTGGCAGAGATTTGTGTGATCTGAAGATTGAAGAGAGTGTGTGTGTGTGTGTGTGTGTGTGTGTTTCAGGAGCAGCTGGAGCACGCTGAGGTCAGCACGGCTCTGAGGTATCTGGGTCAGTACTACTTCAAGAACAAGCTGTATGACGAGGCGTCTCTCTGCGCTCAGCGCTGCTGCGATTATAACGACGTGAGTTTCTCTTCATCAGTCCACTCGCAGCTCAGGGATGCATACTTCTCACCTTTTGGCAACATTTTTTGTTTTAAATCCAAACTTGGTCATTTGAGTGATTTGTGTAGATCTGTGGCCTGGCTCTGAGTTTCAGAGCGGGTTTAGACTTGACAAAACCAAACAAATCCAACCTGGTTTAGATCAGGTTCAGCAGGCTCGATATAAACCTTCTCTGTCAACTCAGGGCTGATCCAGAGTTTGTGACTAACAGCAAACAGATCACACGAAACACAGAGAGCGTCAGTTTGATTCACTTCTCTCAAGAGTCAGCGCAAATCACTTCTCTGTTCAAAATTAATAGATGTCGTTATTACAAATAGAATTAATTTAAATACATTTACAAAGCAGGAATAAACACTGCTGCTACAGCACACATTTGAGAAGGCATCAGAAAAAAATCTGACTATGCAAAAGAATCAGCTGAATTTGTTAATTTATATACTTTCACAAAGAGCTCAAAAGAAAATACATGTTTAGTCATTTTAAAAGATTTACAGGCAATTTATGTATTTAAATCAATTCAAATGCAAATTTAATATTCCCAGCTCATAATAATTTTTGAAATATATAATTATAATTCATATGATATTAATATAATAAATAATTAGCAGCAAAAGTTAATTTTGTCTCTGAAATTCTTCTACTCTAGACTGCTTTAATTTGAAGCAAGAGATAAGTGGGAGTGGCTTAATTGCATTTACTCACAGCTGATTGGTCCAGTTTGGGTTTGTGATCTCTAACCCAGAATAAAACCTGCTCTGGAGCAGGGTGTCTGTGTAGCATAAGTTACCATGTTGAAGAAACCCGCTCAGAACCAACCCACCGAAAACTCAGAGTTTGCGCAAACTAAACGCACCTGGGTAAAAACTGAAAGCGGCTTTGTGCTACAGGCCACTGGTGAGTTATTAAAAATGGTGTTTTTACAGTACCAGTAATACTGACTCAGTTCTGTTCACACTCAAATGAACTGCTTTCAAACTGGGTTGCCAGGTCTTCATAACAAAACCAGCCCAATTGTGTTCCAGGGTAAACTGGCTATCAAAATCATGTTCTGGGGGCTCAAAACCTCTTTCCAGGATGTTTCATATCAGTTGGAGTTGCATTTGAGGGGGAAAGGAGTTTTGATTCAACCTGTGGACTAAAAAGCCACCAGCAGCAACAGTATAGAAGCACGGGAAAACTGCTGACTCGGCAACACTAGCCGGGTTTCCATCCAAAGTTGCGAATTTAACCTATGCACAAAATTGGAACATCGCATAAAACATTTGTGAATGAACACCATTTCCATTCAGTGAGTCGAAGAGAACAAAATCATCACTTCCTGATAAACTGGCACTAAATACCACTAAGAAAAGTAGGAGAAGCCATTGAATATAATAATTTTCATCTATGATAAATGACTTGCGCCTCAGAGCGAGCAGACCAGTGTTGTGTGTAACACACGTTACTGTAATTCAATTACTTATCCACTGAAAAAGTAAAGTAAGGGATTACTGTTCATTTTTAGGTAATTTAATTACAGTTACTTATAAAGTACTTGCATTACATACAGTAAATAATTTCAGCAGTTCTAAAATCAATATTGAGTCTGAAATCTGAATTTACCGTCTAAACTTGAATGCAGCGGCTTTAAACCGGCTCGTTCACTTTCAGATTTTCCTGATTCACAGAGAAACCTTAAAGGGGACCTGTTATGCTCCTTTTTACAAGATGTAAAATAAGTCTCTGATGTCCCCAGAGTGTGTATGTGAAGTTTTAGCTCAAAATACCCGACAGATAATTTTTTATAGCTTGTTAAAATTACCACTTTTAGTGTATGTGCCCAAACGCTCTGATATTGAGTGTGTTGCTTTAAATGCAAATGAGCTGGTGCTCCCGGAGAAGAGGGCGGAGCTTCAAGAGCTCCAGCTCTGCATTAGCAGTGCTAGCCTTTGCAAATAAACATTCCACGATTAGTACAAGCCTGTTATCTTTACAGAAAACTTCTCGGATTCAAAGCCAGTCATCTGATTATACTGTGCATCATAAATTCACGTTTATGAATTACACAGACGGGGAGCACAGCGCGATTAAAAATAACAACAGCTGGTCTCATGCCACCACAAACTTTAGTCCCACTCATGATTATGAGCTCAACAAACTCAAACGATCGACACACATTGCTTTCAGATGCAACTTTTAACTACCACATTCCTATTCACGATCATTCATGAAGACAGCACCAGAGAAAACACACAGAGACAATGGTAGCTTTAGCATCATTAGCCTTACAGAGTGCCAAGCAGCTCTTTCAGAAAGGCAATTTGGAAAACAAACGCACGATACTTACTTTGTCTGGAGCTGATGATCGCGCACGAAGCGTTGGTATTGATCTCTACTCGTATTGGGGACTTTACTGATTTTTTCCGGGATATTTCCTCAGAAAATGAAACTTAACCACACTGTCCACAATGTCCACAATAGAGGGAGTCTATGGAGACTCCTATGTTCGTTAGTGCATCCCAAAACACAACACTTGAAAAGCCTCTTTGGAGCTGACACTGTATATCTCCAGCAGCTACAGTGATCAGTAACGTTAATGGCGGAGGCGGAGCTTCTCACTCAGGGCTGTGTCTCTGCTGATAGGGCAGCGTCACTAATGGACGGGACTTGTTCCCCTCAGTGACGTGCAGAGAGGGAGAATCTGAATCAGCTCGTCCTCAGAGACTGTTTATTATTTTATTAGATTATAAATAAATGAGTGGGTGGATTTTTAACATTATAGGCTGGATGTTTTCACACACTGCAGCCACACAACTGTGTTCAAACACCTTATAAAAGTGATTTTTGCATAATAGGTCCCCTTTAAATACTCAGATACATAAGACTAAAATCAATAGAATCTAAAAATCTTGGTGTCTACTTTTAAATGAACGAATTCAAATCAAAAACTAATATTTCTGATTAAGTAATCCCTATGAAAGTAAAGCGAGACCAGTCTTTCCCGTATCTGAAAGTTTGAAGTTTCTACTTTTAAATGAACGAATTCAAATCGCAACGAATGTTATCTGATTATGTAATCCGTATGAAACTGAGGTACAGTCTTTCCCGTATCTGAGCTCATTATATGCAGTCACCTGCGTGCAAACGCCCTCACCTAGATACAAAAAAAAAAAAAAAAAAAATCAAGATTCATCTAATTTTCATCATTTTTGAAAGAAGACCTGCTATGAGGAATTTACCTCATAAGAACAGCGCGATCTGACATGGCTTTATTCAGCAGAGAAGATCATTTCTGTCATTTATTACATTAGTTAAGTGTTATTTTTTACATAAACCTGTACAGATTTTACTAGTTGGGCTTTTCCTGAACATCTTGCCAAACTGAAATGTATTGTTTAACTTTTAAGCTTTTTTGTTATTCAGATATTTTGCAGAGTATTTCTATTTGTTAACCAAAGAAGGTTACTTTTTTTTTTTTTTATAAAAAAAGTTTTATTACAGTTGTTTTAAAGCTAAAAGGCTAAACTATTCTGTGTTTGACTCAAATTGAAAGAATAAAGAGTTTAATTTCTATTAAGGTTTATATGAATTTTAAGATGTAGCCTAATTAGCGATTTGAATAATTAAGTTACTTATTGAGTAACTAAGTTACTTTTCAGACAGTGTAATTAGTAATTTAAATACAGTATTGATGAAGTAATTAGTAACTGTAATTAATTACTTTTTGAAAGTAACTTACCCAACACTGGAGCAGACAAACACAATAAAAGCAGTCATTGCTTTCGGAGCTGCTGTTTGGGAACAGAGTCGAGTAAGACAGTTATACAGAAATACTTTGACGACAGAGTTTGCTCAGAATTACCAAATCAATATTTCAGATGCTGATGAACGAGATTGATCCGCTGGTTAGTCAGGTTACGCGTCTCATCACGCAAATCACATCACTTTTTTGATGCGTATGGAGGAATTTAAAAAGTGCGTTTCCATCTCCCATTATTCACATTAACCCTTTTTTGCACAAGTCAAAAACCACCTGAAGCAAGCTTAAAAAAAACGTTTTTTTATTCAAAAAATGTGGCTTTTCCATCTCTCCTTTCTTATGCAATACTTCAAAATGCTCATAAAAACATGGTGATGAAACCAGCTACTGTTTCAGATGCTCCTGTGTGTATGCTCTGTTTAGAATTACTGAAGCAAAAGTTTCTATTTACATATTTGTGCAGTGTTGAGTATTGTAGCCAATCACAGGCATCTCTGTTGAAAGCAATGGCCAATCAGAGGTGTTTCATCTCTGAGAACTACTGCAGTAAGGCTTCCTAAGTTTATTAAATATATTTAAATATTACATTATAAGTATTATTTCTGATGAATAAACACTAACTAGATAATAAAAATTGTAGGCAAACTTGATGTTTTTAGCATATGGTTGAAGGTTGCTAACATTTCTAGCATGTTGTTGGAACTTTTTAACATGCTTAAACGTTTAGCTTAGTGTTGCTGGCATGTTTTAGACGTTGATAGTGTGCTGCTAACATGATTTAACACACTGCCAGCATATTTTAGCACTTGGCTAGCACAAGTTGTTGGCATGTTTTTGAATTTGGTTAGCAGAATTACACGTTGCTAGCATGTTTCCAGAAGTTGCTAACAATGTGTTAACTTGCTAGCATATTTTAAGATGCATGTTTTAGTATTTTTCTAGAAGTTGATGTAAGTTGTTAACATTTTTTTTTAACACGGTTAACATGATTTAGCATTTGGTTGACTATTTAACATGTAGCTTTTACCATTAAGTTGTTAACATATTTACTATGTTTTAGCATGTTTCTGGCAAATTTTGAACATGTTAGCATGTTTTAACATTATGTAAATTGCTGGAATTAATATTGTTTGCATATTTCAAGGTGTTAGATGTTCTCCAACAGGTTTTAAAATGCCAACTTGTTTTAACCACCTTTTTTTTTGTAGAAGTAGCTGGTATATTTATTTTTTGCATATTTTAGGATGTTGTTAGATATTAACATGTTTTTTGAAGTTTATAGTTTAACATGTTTTTAGCAGGTGTTATAAGTTGGTCATATGTTTCTAAAAGTTGCTGGCATTTTTTTTAAAGAAGTTTAGTGTTAACATGTTTTAACATGTTAGCTTAAAGGCAGAAACAGAGGCGTTGTGTGTTTAGATTTGAATGTGTGACACTACTTTCAGAGGTGGATTAGAAGCAACATGATTAGCTCCGGTAATCTGTAACCTATATAGTAAACTCTACTGCCAGCCACATTTGGAGAAAAAAAATCACTTTTAGTTAGTTTATTTCTGGCCTCTTTGTATCTGTTTGATACATTTCTGCACCGTGGAACAAAGAGGCAAGTGTAATTAGTGGTGTAACCTGTTGAACTGGTTTGCTAATTGTTCCAGGCGCGAGAGGAAGGCAAGGCTCTGTTGAGGCAGATCTCTGCAGTGCGAGAGCAAGGTGAGCCTTCATCCACAGACCTGACCCTGCCCTGCGTCTTCAACCCTCTCTCCAACAACACCACGCCCGTCAGAAGAGTGTCTCCGCTCGACCTGTCTTCTGTCACGCCCTGAGACACTTTCAGATTTACACACTTCATTTCACCTACGCCAGACTGTAAATAACTTTAATAAACTCATCAAACATGGACAGTTGAGTGTTTTATTACAAAATGCACCTACTTTAGTTTTGATTATACAGTGGAAAGACATTCAAAAATGACAAACAAACCACAGCAAACTTCTCTAAACTCATGCAAAATGTGCAAAAGAGGAGCTAAAGCAAGAATGTAGTGCTAAAATCTGCATTTGGCTACTTACAAAGGAAAAGACGTGCACTGCAAAAAATGATTTTCTTACTAGTTTTGTCTTGTTTTCTAGTATAAATATCTAAACGTTCTTGAATCACGATGCATTTACTTAATATCTTAAGTCATTTTGCTTAAGTCTTGTTTTCTGAAAAATAAAAATAAATTGTTTTGTTTTGGTTTAAACAAGCAAAAATATCTGCCAATGGGGCAAGAAAAATCTTGTTAAAGGCTAAAGATTATTTTTCTTACCCCATTGGCAGATATTTAACAATTTTTATTTTTTTCAGTAAACGAGACTTAAGATTAGTCATTTTGCTTAAGTAAATGCATCTTGATTCAAGAATGTTTAGATATTTATACTAGAAAACAAGACAAAACTGCTAAGAAAATCATTTTTTGCAGTGGGTATTTGGCAACAGTAACACTGAACAGCAACCATGAAAGATTTTAAGATGAATTAGTTGTATTCAGCTTTACATATAACATATTTGGAAGACAAATTCAATGCAGGTTACTATTTGGAATCAACTTCGATCTTGCTTTTTTCTATGTTGATTTGGTTTGCATAATATACAAAAAAAAATTAAAAACAGCATGTAGGGAAAATAAAATCCTCCAAATGAGTTTCACAATAGAAACCCTTGAACACAAAATAAAAACAAAAAACAAATGTCCCATCATAATAAGGCCCATTTGTGCATCAAACAGCCACCTGATTATATTAAAGACAGAAATGATACGAAAGCTCAGTGGATGCTGCTAATATTTGAGGCGGAGCTGGATGGGAGTGGACGGAGGCGAGGGCTGTCGCGAGCGCAACACCCGGGCGTACGGCGTGCCCGCTTTGGCCCGCTGAGGGGTCTGTCTCGAGGGGAAGAGCGAGCGGAAGAAGGGCCGTTTCTCTGGAGGCTGGTTCTCCACGTAAGCCACAGCCACCCCGCAGCCTCTCTTCTGACAGGAGCCGGACGCAGCTGGAGGAGGCTGACCGCTCCGCAGCTGCGCTAGAAGATCATCTTTCCTGCGCAGATCTGCTTTAACCAGCTGCAGACTGCTGTGCAGCTCCACAAGCATCTGATCCTACAGACAGCAAACCAAGGGAGAGGAGAGGGCAGGCCAGACGGGAAAATTACACCGTTAATTTAGTTATGATGAAATCACACAGATTAGATGAGAAGATCAGCTCAGCAGCATCAAGAAGAGAGTTTAGAACAACAAACTGCATGTTAGTGAAACAAATCAGAGGAAGTACCACGTTAAAAAATAAAACAATCTAAGATTACGAGATTAAAGTCGTAATATTTTAAGTAATGCGTCACTACATTAAAAAGACTAAGAGAAATTTTTTGTATTTCGCTATAAAACAGATTTTGTTTTATATTAAAAGTACCAAAAGCACAAAGCTTATTGCTATTATTGGGTGGCTGCCGCACTACAAATAGTGAATGCAATTGAAGATGTGAAATATTTCATTTGCATGCAAAATATAGGCTATACTCAAAATATTATAACTAGAATTGCTACGATTTAATTCTGGTAATTTGAATCTTTATTCTCAAAATATTACGACTTTAATATCGTAAGTTTAGTTTTCTTTATTTTTTAATGTGGCACTAAAATGCTGTAATAGAGGACGGGATGCATGTGAATCTTGTGCATCATTCTCATGTCATCAGTGGATTTTGTTAGTTAATAAGTTCAGTTCAGTCTGAATCAGTGTGAAAGGAGTTAAAGAGAGAAGAGAAACAGAGGAGGAGACGTTGGTGTGGCACAGATTAACTATACATCCAGACAGACATTGTTGAATATCAGTAATAGCTAAAAATAAATGTTACTTTCCTTTTTATTACGCAAGGGAGAATTCACAGCTAGCTGTGCATTAAATGATTTTAACACACGATGTGGAGGAAAAGAACCACCCGACGCACAGCGGAGTGCATTACAATCATTTAATCCACCGCTAGCTGTGCATTATTCTGCTTATACCATAGTCATTTGCCAGCACTGATGATGTTTGCAGCACAATATTTGACCAGAAGATGACAGGTTATTTTCATCAGTTATGGCTCGTTAGAGATAAAAGAGTGCGGTAAGATCACATTTATATGAATGAATGAATGAATTATAGTATTATATTATAGAGTTAATTATCGAGATTGAGAGAGAGATGACAGTTGTGTGAGTGAATTACCTGCATCGCTCTACAAACAATGAAGCTGAGTTTAATTACTTAAAAAGTGATTTTACCTCGTAGTTGAGAAATATAATATAGTGATTCAGTATCAAAACTATTTTATTAAAAGGTTAGTTCACCCAGAAATGAAAATTCTGTCATTAATTACTCCCCCTCTTGTCGTTCCACACCTGTAACACCTTCGTTCATCTTCGAAACACAAATGAAGATATTTTTGATGAAATCCGAGAGCTGTCTGACCCTCCATAGACAGCAAGGGTACAACAACGATCACGGTCCAGAAACACAGTAAGGACATCGGTAAAACAGTCAATGTGACGAAGCTACGAGAATTCTTTTTGTGCACAAAGAAAACAAAAATGACGACTTTATTGAACCACTGATGTCACATGGACTTTTTTACCGATGTCTTTACTACATTTCTGTGCCTTGATCGTGATAGGACCCTTGTCAGGGAGATCTCATTTTTTTAATCAAAAATATCTTAATCTGTGTTGAGAACACGAACAAAGGTCTTTCAGGTTTGGAACGACATAAGGGTGAGTGATTAATGACAGAATTTTAATTTCTGGGTGAACTAACCCTTTAATAAAAGTCGCATGGCATGGTGTGTGTGAGAGAGTGAGTGAGTGAGAGAGTGTGTGAGAGAGTGTGTGTGTGAGAGAGTGTGTGTGTGTGTGTGTGTGTGTGTGTGTGTGAGTGAGTGAATGTGTGAGTGTGAGAGAGAGTGTGTGTGTGTGTGTGTGAGTGTGTGTGAGAGAGTGAGTGTGTGTGTGAGAGAGAGTGTGTGAGTGTGTGTGTGTGAGAGTGTGTGTGTGTGTGTGTGTGTGAGAGAGTGTGTGTGTGTGTGTGTGTGTGTGTGTGAGTGAGTGAGTGAATGTGTGAGTGTGAGAGAGAGTGTGTGTGTGTGAGTGTGTGTGAGAGAGTGTGAGTGAGAGAGTGTGAGTGTGTGTGTGAGAGAGAGTGTGTGAGTGTGTGTGTGTGAGTGAGTGAATGTGAGTGAGAGAGAGTGTGTGTGTGTGAGTGAGTGTGTGTGTGTGTAAGAGTGTGAGAGAGTGTGTGCGTGTCTGTGTGAGAGTATGTGTCTCTGTGTGTGTGTGTGTGTGTGTGTGTGAGAGAGAGAGTGTGTGTCTCTGTGTGTGCGTGTGCCTGTGTGAGAGTGTGTGTGTCTGTGTGAGTGTGTGTCTCTGTGTGTGTGTGTGTGTGTGTGTGTGTGTGTGTGTGAGAGAGTGTGTGTGAGAGAGTGTGTGTCTCTGTGTGTGTGTGTGCATGTGCCTGTGTGAGAGTGTGTGTGTGTCTGTGTGTGTGTGTGTGTGTGTGTGTGCGTGTGTGTGTGTGTCTGTGTGAGAGTGTGCGTGTGTGCAAGAGTGTGTGTCTCTCTGTGTGAGTGTGTGTGTGTGTGTGCGAGAGTGTGTGTCTCTGTGTGTGAGTGTGTGTTTGTGTGTGTGTGTGTGTGTGTGTGTGTGTGTGTGAGTGAGTGTGTGTCACCTGTGTCAGGTACGTCCGTGGGTCTCATGATGCGTCTGATCTGCTCCATCGATTGGAGATCTGGAGAAAGCCCTTCAGAAGAGAAACACAGGAGCGTTAGACGGGTGTGTGAGGGCTCGTTTGTGCTAACGAGGCGGCGCTGCTAAACCTGCCTCCGTGGCAGCAGAAGATCTTCTCGTCCACGATAGCGGCGATCGGCAGACAGTTGAAGCAGTCGGTGAACGTCTTCCACAGCTTGATGTTGAACCTGCGCTTGCCTGCAGGAAAAACAACAAAACACATCACACACAAACACACTGCACCGCAACACATCAGAAAATAATCATTTATCATCAAACTTTAAAGACCATTAAGATTTCTTCTACTTTCTCATTATTGTAATGCGAAACACTTAAACTCTATCACACTGCACCACACTTCCACATATTAAGTTTGATATTATATCCAACTTCATTTACAGTAGTGTTTCTTAGTTCTGTTTGTCCTAAAGATTTGTCTTACTGTAATACAGTTTATCATTGTCATCTTTATTCATTCATTCATTCATTCACTTTTAAATGCCATGCCAGCATCAAGGCCGATCTCTGAATAAATTATACAAGGTATACAATTAACAAAAAGTCATAAATGACATTTCAGATGCACACTAGACTAAAATTCTGCCATCTTTATGATCATCATTATGAATAAACACGATTTACAAATCTCTTTTATTTGCATTTCAGTGATGATAATGCTTTTGATTATCATGAAGATAATGTTGAAATGCAAAAATCAATTTTCTTTATGAAAGTGTAATTTGTTTTTCTGTCGATGTTGTAATGAAATACGACACATTCGGGGCACAAAGCACTGCACACAGAACAGTTCTGCAGAAGAGATTTTCGCAGCAGAAGTCAGTGCAGAGGTGTGTTATCCGCTGCGATGCTTCAGCGTGTTCCCGGCGCGACTCACACTCGTCGTAGAAGCCGTAGATGCGGTTGATGGAGGCGCACTCGTGGTTCCCGCGGAGCAGGAAGAAGTTCTCTGGGTACTTGATCTTGTAGGCCAGCAGCAAGCAGATGGTCTCCAGCGACTGCTTCCCTCGGTCCACGTAATCGCCCAGGAACAGATAGTTGGCCTCCGGAGGGAAGCCGCCGTACTCGAAGAGCCGCAGCAGGTCCGTATACTGGCCGTGGATGTCGCCTGCGGACGAGGAGCGCGTTAGCACTGCTGTTTCTCATTCACATACACCTGACCCTGGAGCACGGATGCATTTAGACTGCACAATTACAACAGCATAAATAATACTGTGTGCTTGGTGTTAAAAAAAAGAGAGAAGCGGCGCCGAGCGCTGTAGTGGAAACACACCGTTAGAGACAAACACGGCGGGCTTCACACACAGAATATGTGCTGTGAGACACGTGTGCACTGCTAGTGCTTCCACTCACCGTTATATTAGTCTTTTACTTTAGATATGCTTTCATTTCTGCCGTTTGGAGTGCAGTACGAAATAGAAAAACTCACGTACTGACAGACTTTCGCAGCGCTTTGTGTTTGTTTGTCCTGAAGCTCGATCGCGGCTGCGGTTAAATGCACTTGCATCTACTTTTATGATATAAATTGATGTAAACACAGTGAGTTGTTTTCAGATCAAGACAAAACATCTGATATGTGGAAATATATCTGTGCATTAGTGTGAATGCAGTCTATTAAAGCTGTCTATGATCTCATCAGGAATAATCAAATGGCAATAATGCTGAGGAAAATAAAAAAACGTAACTATGATTATCTGTAAACTTTCTATACTTGAAGCACTCCCAGATACTGAAAGTGCTTTTTCTTTATCACTTGAAATTGTCTTTGTCCCCCTTTATTACTTTATATTTGCTAGTATGTTTTGAAGTTATATTTACTTTTAATCCTTATAATTAATTGATGAATTAACAATTATTTAACAAATAGCCTGCTTATATAATTTAATAAAAGTGCACAAAATAAATTTGATATAATCTTGATGCATTGTGATATCGAATTGAATCGAATCGTTGACATGATAATCATAATCAAACTGAATCGTGAGACCAGTGCCAATTCACACCACTAAAATAAAAAAAAAAAATAAAAAAAAAATAATAATTATATATGTGACCCTGGAGCACAAAACCAGTCTTAAGTCGCTGGGGTATATTTGTAGCAATATCCAACAATACATTGAATGGGTCAAAATTATCCATTTTTCTTTTATGCCGAAAATCATTAGGATATTAAGATCATGTTCCATGAAGATATTTTGTAAATTTCCTATCGTAAATATATCAAAACTTCATTTCTGATTAGTAATATGCATCGCTAAGAACTTCATTTGAACAACTTTAAAGGTGATTTTCTCAATATTTAGATTGTTTTGCACCCTCAGATTCCAGATTTTCTAATATTGTCCTATCCTAACAAACCATACATCAATGGAAAGATTATTTATTCAGCTTCAGATGATGCGTAAATCTCAATTTTGAAAAATTGACACTTAAGACTGGTTTTGTGGTCCAGGGTCACACATATATATATATATATATATATATTTTTTTTTTTTTGTTTTTGTTTTTGTTTTTTAGATATACAAATATGAAATGTTG
>JAFVLL020006978.1:103012-143839 GCA_021397915.2 Tor tambroides | reverse complement strand
GTGTGTGAGTGAGTGTGAGTGTGTGTGTGTGTGTGTGTGAGAGAGTGAGTGAGTGAGTGAGTGAGTGTGTAAAAGCAGCACATTAATATAGAATGGTGATTAAACTGAATTGAAACTACCTGTGCATTAATCAGATTTAATGCAGAACTGCCAGCTAATCAGAATGGAGTATTCAGACAGACCATGGAATAAAACAAAGTCGTGTGTGAGCTGAAGATCACAGCTATGAGAGACTGTAAGGTTTCTGATGATGGTGTGGTTACCTGTTTGGCGAGTTTGCTGTCTGCTGAGGAGAGAGCGACCCGCAGCTTCTCTCCGTCTGTGTTGCGGCAGCACGCTCTTTCTCCAGACTGCAGCTTCACACCCAGCATCTGGAGCTCCATCCGCAGCTGCTTCAGGTTCTGCACCACACACACACACACGATACTCAGCTCTCCCTTCAGTATATAAGCTTACTATTGGAAATCATGTCAATAATCTACAGTGGAGGATTTGACCCTGTGCCATCAAGCGCCCCCTGGAGGAACAAACATGAGGATCTGTCTCCCGCAGAAAGTAACAAATATTTCCATCCAATCAGGATTTCTACAGGTTTCATAAAGGTAAATTTCTAACTTTTTAAAGACCCTTTAAGACCAATTAAAGACAATTAAGGAACACTGTGTGTTGTATTAGCAACACTTCAGAGTTTAAAATAGTTCCAACCAATCACCATTATGTTTTAAATAACTTTACCATAAACTAGCGTGAGGTCTGAATAGCTCTGCTCTAAAACACTGGAATGGAACCATTACTGTAGCTTCTTATCACACTTCAAAACTGAAAGTGTAAAGTGAAAAAATTCATTAGAAAAATCATCACGTTTTCTGTGAAACTGATCCAAATGAAGTGAGTTGATTAAAACAAGCAAATATCTGCTAATGTCTCTGAAAAATCAGCTTAAAATTACAGGCAAAACAAGTTTTCACTCTCAGGAAGACAGATATTTGTTCTTGTTTTAAAGAAGCTGTTTTGTTCAATTTCTCAGGAAAAAAAAAAAAAAAAGAAAAAAAAAAAAAGACTTATGATGAATTTTGGACTTGACGCCTTGATTTAAGACCTTTTTATGGTCATAATTAGTGAAAAGATGAATTAAGACAGTTTAAGACCTATAAAAACCCTGATTGTCCGAACAGACATAAATTAACAATGAACAATATTATATTTATAAATTCATATTCCCCTCAGGGATTATAGCCCATATAGCCTTGCCGGTTAAACGTTTCATTCACGTGCTGCGCTTCTTCTGAGCGGCTACACCTGAAGCGCTCGCACTAAAAATCCTGTTAAACAGCGCCTGATTACTGAACCAAGTTATCTTTTGTGCTAATACTGTAAAAACGCACAAGGTTTATGTGTAGACTCGGCTGGTTATGTCTAAAATGAAAGTAAACAGCTGAGAGAAAACAGAAAGGGACAGAACTAAATATGTTGCCGACAGTCATTAAAGGGATAGTTCATCCTAAAATGTCATTTCTGTCATTATTTACTCACTCACATGTTGTCCCAAACCTGTATTAATTTCTTTCTTGTGCTGAACACAAAAGGAGATATTTAGAAGAATGTGGGTAACCAAACAGTTGCTGGTCCACATTTAATTTGATAGTAGGGAAAAAATACTGAGGACCAGCAACTGTCTGATTTTCCACATTCTTCAAAATAGCATTTATTTTCAGCAGACAAAAGAAAATCATTCAGGTTTAAAACAACTACTGAGTAAATGATGGTATAAATATAAAACACTTTTTATTTTTGGGTGAATTATTCCTTTAATGTTAATAAAACAACAAAACAAAAAGAGAAAAATCACTCACTACTTGAGTGAAAAAGTTTTATACACTTGCTTTAATAGGAATCAATATATAGAGAGTTTTATTTTTATATTTGTTCATTCAATTTCTTGAATGCTCCTGTTAAATACACCTATTGTACCTGAAAATAAAGCACCGTTTGTTTTATTTGTATATTATGTGTATTTGTAATGTGTATCTTTGTTCTCATTTTTTAATAACAAAGATAAAATAATGACAAAGATAAAAAAAAAAAAAAAAAAAAAAAAAAAAAAATAAAAAAAAAAAAAAAAAAATCTTCACCCACTTTGGCCTAAATATCCACCATTCTTTTTTATATTTTGTTACCTTGGAAGGCTTTGGGTTTATAATAGGGAAATTAGTTTGGCTGTAATGCTCAGACAACTTGCAAAATAAGAAAAACCAACATGACAAAGAATCATGATAAAATCTTTAACTGTGATATTTATACCCCTAGTGTGTGCTAAATGACTAAATGTAAATGTTCTGGTGTGCGCAGAAGCACTGACCCTCTGGCCCTCCTGTAGTTTGCGCTCGGCTGTAGTCGTCAGGGTTCCTGTGGTTCCCATCAGCGGCCCGTTCTCCTGCAGACGCTTCAGCTCTGAACGAGAGTGAGGATTCAGTTGTAGAAAAATGCAGTTCACTTGATCTTTGAATCTTGTTATTTGTTTCCAGCTTACCCAGAGTCTTCAGGCGCAGTTCTGTCTGTGTGAGGTCCAGCTCGGCTCTGCACTGCTCCAGTTCAGCTCTGCACTGCGTCAGCTCCATGTTCTCCTGATCTGATGCGTCTCGTTTGTGTGATGAAGCCAAGCGTCTCGAGCGCCGCAGGCCATTAGCGTCACTCAGAGGCGGGAACATCGGAGCTGGAGCGATATGACCCTCTTCCTTCTCCTTTAGAGCAGCAGTGAGCTCTTGGATCTCGTCATCTCGCTCCTTCAAGAAACGAGAAAATCACAGCACATAGCAATAACATGAGCTTTGACCCGTTGTGTTTAAAAAAATTATACTATAATAAAATATTATGTGATGCTGGACCACAAAATTTTTTAAATTGAGATTTATGCATCATCTGAAAGCTGAATAAATAAGCTTTCCATTGATGTATGGTTTGTTAGGATAGGACAATGGTCAAGAGGGTGCAAAAAATCTAAATATTGAGAAAATCGCCTTTAAAGTTGTTCAAATGAAGTTCTTAGCAATGCATATTACTAATCAAAAATGAAGTTTTGATATATTTACAGTAGGAAATTTACAAAATATCTTCATGGAACATGATCTTAATATCCTAATGATTTTCGGTATAAAAGAAAAATGGATCATTTTGACCCATACAATGTATTTTTGGCTGTTATTGTCATTTCTCCATAACATCACTGACCTCTAGCTCTTGGCTATAATATTTCTTCAGGCTGCTCTTCAAGTTGTTAATTTTGTTCTCGCATCTCTTCTCCATCAGATCTCTCTCGGTTTCCAGAGTCTCACTGCACAAGGAAGGAAATTAAAACATCACTGTGCCACAACAACTTACTAGATATATCTATATACATGGATTCTTTATGCACAAAGGACTATTCAGGCACCTGAAGTCATCCTGCATGCGGCTGATGACCTCCATAATCTCAGTGCAGACCTCCTCTCGAACTGCAGCCTCCAGCTCCTCTTTCTCCTGCCGCTGACGCAGAACTTCACGCTTCAGGACGTCAATGGCCTTCAGCAGTGCCTGCCAAAGACAGAAAACAGCAGAATTACACGACAGTTTGAGAACCATCTTCACGCTTTCTGATGAATGACGTCTCAGAGACATTCAAATGAAAAAATACAGCCATCAACAGTGATTACATAATCAGATTCCAAAAATTAAACACTTACATTACATTTTAAAATACTTGTAATCAAACTACAGCTACTTTATTGATTACATATTCACACCATTCATCTTTTACATCTTCCTTTCTAAAATCGCTTATATACACAATCTTCCAGTTTTGTGGACATTCACACAAAGACCAGTCATTAGTCCGATGGATATAATTACACAGAAAATTGACAGTCCACAGAGCATCTGAGCACTGGATTTACAGAAATCATCTACATCTTAAGAAGTGTTTTCTCAACACTGCATCAACTACTGATGAACACATGAATGTTTATTTGAATTATGGGTCACTTAAACATGTATTAGGTCTTTGGGAAGCTTTTGTCTTTCAAACACATTAAAATGCACAAATTCACATTCTTTCTTATTTACATGTAATGCAGGGATTTCCAGCTTTTTTTTGTCAGCTGAATGTCTTTCACCTGACATGTTTACTTGAAGGCCCCCTGAGATTTTAAGATAATTATTTAATAATTAAGTAACATGTTTGCATGATCATGGTCCTCTGATGTTGGTCACATGACATGCAGGTAAACAAATAAAATATTGCATCTTTTTTATTAAGGTTTTAATTTTGATTGTTGTCATTTTAAAGTGATTTACTGTGATGTAATTAATTATTAGCTTTTCATTAAACTCACAAATCCCCTGCAGCTCCTTTGTGAACCCCAGTTTGGGAAACCTTGACGTAATATAATGTGTATTGTTAATAGCAACGAATGGAATATATTTAGTTTCTCTTTGTATTTCTTATGTCAATATGGTACAAGATTATCCTGTTTAAATCAATGTGATAAATGAGTTAGCTCAAAAGTCATCTAAAAGTAATCCGATTATATTACCAACTCCAGTTTTTGCCATGTAATTTGGTATCAGTAACGGACTACAATTTGCAGTCCTCTCATCTCTCCTATGATGAATCAAATAAAACTATTTACTTCAGGATCAAACATGGTGATGTCTCCTTCCTCGTCGCTCTCCTCCTCCTCCTCCGGTAGAGTTGTGTTGTTGGGAAGCGATGGCTGCTCGCGGAGCAGCGACAGAATATAAGCCACACGCGTCTTACTGCAGGGGCCATGCACCAGCTGACACAACAGAGACATGTGAGTGAATGGAGAACGGTCAGAACGATTTCTGCAAGATTTTTAAGCTCAAATTTAAGACTTAAGACCTTTTTTTGACCTGCACAAAAAAATTAAAAGTAACATTTGTGATGCTGGACCACAAAACAATGAAATTAAGATTTCTACATCATCTGAAAGCTGAATAAATAATCTTTCCATTGATGTATGATTGTTAGGATAGGACAATATTTGGTTGAGATACAACTATTTGAAAATCTGGAATCTGAGGGTGCAAAAAAATCTAAATATTGAGAAAATCTCCTTTAAAGTTGTTCAAATGAAGTTCTTAGCAATGCATATTACTAATCAAAAATTAAGTTTTGATATATTTACGGTAGGAAATGTACAAAATATCTTCATGGAACATGATCTTAATATCCTAATGATTTTTGGCATTAAATAAAAATCAATAATTTTGACCCATACAATGTATTGTTGGCTATTGCTACAAATATACCCCAGCGACTTAAGACTGCTTTTGTGCTCCAGGGACACATATTAAACTGAACTGTAAATCATGCTTTTTACAGTCATTTTACAGTTTTCACAAAAACAAAGTTTTATAAAATGATACACTTCACATTTCAGCCTTTAAACCATTTTTAAGAGAATGGACAAGTCAAAAGTATTATATTATAACATTTTACTGTTTAGATTTTTATAATGCATTATCTTTTTATCAATCCACCAGTTCACACTGACAGCTCTGCGTGTTTGCAGGTAAAAACACGGGTCAATTTTTGCATTGGTCTGAACAAAAACAACAGGCTTACTGAAAATGCACAATTATTCTCTGCCAGCAGACGGCGCTTTTGGAACAGCAGAAATATAACTGTTTTCCCGGTACCAACAGTCCACAAAGCAGCACAGCACCGACTTTGAAACGTGCAGCGCTCATGTTTATTTGATGAAATCATAGCCTTTTGAAGTTTAATCGTCACATTAAGCCATATCGCAATTCTGGTCTTTCCGACCCCAGATTTGAGACCTCTTGAAACCATAATTTAGACTTTCTTGGTCAATTTAAGAGTTTTTGGCCTTAAATTTGATACTTTTTAACGACCCGCAGGAACCCTGATGTTTTTCTGTGCCCAGAAGAGGAAAGATAAGACGGGTTGTCATGTTTTTACCTGTGTGGCGATGGCAGAGAATTTGAGCGCTTGCAGCGTCTCATCGTAGGTGGAGGCACAGGGGTTAATGTTGACCACCATGCAGGAGCGCCCATGACCACAGAAGAAACTCTGCAGGACCCTGGTTAGCTTGCTGTCTCTGAAGGGAACGACCAGCGGAGGCCGAGACCTACAGCAATGACAGAATAAATCCAGTATTGAGATCAGTGTTGGGGAAAGTTACTTTTAAGAAGTAATGCATTACAATATTGCATTACTCCCTAAAAAAGTAACTAATTACATTATTTTCCATAAAAAGTAACTAAGTAATGCGTTACGTTACTTTTGATTTATTTTTTAAATCTGGGCTTGCTTGTTTGTTTTTAATATAAAAAGTGAAATGAATACGCCTCAGGCTGAAGGAAATGTAAATTCACATCTGTACAGTAGAGGGCACCACTCAAACAAATCGCATGAAGAATATGACACAGGAGAAGAAAGTTCAACACTATTCAGCAATAACAAAAATGAAACAAATGCGTTTCAAAAGATCAGTAGCAACATATTTAATTGCAGGTTTGTCAAATATTCTGAGCTTGCATTTGACTTTTTATTGATTTTGAGGAACATTGAATGTGTTTTTGTGCAGTGAAATGAGTAAATGCATGTTGATATTTAGTCTTGTACTACAGTAACATCACATTCACACAACGCTCTGCACTTACTCCTGATTTCTCTCAACATGGCAACCAGAGAGCTGTCAGTCAGTACATGGGAAACAAAGTAACTTGCTTATCTGAAAAAGTAACTCATATTTCCTTCTAATGTGTTACTTTACTAGTTCCTTGAGAAAAGTAATCTGATTAGGTAACTGGCGTTGCTTCTAACACTGATTGTGAAGTGCTACACTCACTTGCTGGTCTGATTGTGTCTCAGAGCAGTGATGCAGCGGCCCAGAGTCAGCAGAGAGGTGTTGATGTTGTTGGCCTCCTTCATTCTCTCGCCGTTCTGCTGGGCTTTACAGCGCTCGGACCCCGCCAAATCACACACAGACAGCCTGCCGGGACAAAACACATGACAACTCTAAATTAATTGCTGGAATATTTCTACAGGGTTCAGTCCAATTACAACAAATATCACTTATGAAGAGGTGAACTGTAATGTGGATGGACTTACTCGCTGATTCTGGTCACCTGTCCCAGCTCTGCTTGTGGCTTGACATGTAGAACACGGATAGTAAAGATACTATGGCTAAAAATGTCAAGAAAATACATTAATATTATATTTTGCCCTCATAAATGGTAAATGTGATGGCACCTTGAAGTAACACCAGATCTGTTCTTCAGTATTATGATCTGAGTGTAATTGGACCATTGTAAAAGAAAATGTGACCCTGGAGCACAAAACCAGTCATAAGGGTCATTTTTTTGAAATTGAGATTTATACATCATCTGAAAGCTGAATAAATAAGTTTGTTAGGATGACAATATTTGGCTGAGATACAACTATATTTGAAAATCTGGAATCTGAGGGTGCAAAAAAATCTAAATACTGAGAAAATCTCCTTTAAAGTTGTTCAAATGAAGTTCTTAGCCATGCATATTACTAATCAAAAATTAAGTTTTGATATATTTGTGGTAGGAAATTTACAAAATATCTTCATGGAACATGATCTTTACTTAATATCCTAATGATTTTTGGCATAAAAGAAAAATGGATAATTTTGAACCATACAATGTATTTTTGGCTATTGCTACCAATATACCTGTGCTACTGAAGACTGCTTTTGTGCTCCAGGGTCACAGATGTAAGACAGGGATTTGGTTCTGATAGGATTGTGAGATGTGCACACAAGCTCACAGGTGTGGGGTTTAAGCAGTTCAAATGACTGAAGAATTTTGAATGAAAGTCCAGTTACGGTGTTTTGATAAAACGAAATCAAAATGTTACAAAGTCAGATGTTTGATCTTTCAGTAATGAAACATATGCATAGATGAATTGTTCACAATAAGATCAATGAAATATGTAAAGAAACTAGTGTGAATTTCCCTTCATGCTAACTCAATGCCCCTTCACTGCATCCCCCATGTTCCTCCAGTGCTATAATGATGTTCAGCAGGTACCTGCGGCTGGAGTTGTGGTTTAGGTGAGTGCTGGCAAAACTCTGGTTGCGTTGTCCAACTTTAAGCACTTTCCAGGCCTCTTCTGCACTTCGCACCTGAATCCAGGTCAGATCTAATGCAAAGACATGAACGATTCAATATCCTTAAAAAGAAAAGTAAAAAGTCAAGAGGAAATCAATTCATATTTGTGACCCTGGAGCATAAAACCAGCACAGGTATATTTGTAGCAAGAGCCAAAAACATTGTATGGGTCAAAATGATCCATTTTTCTTTTATGCCAAAAATCATTAGGATATTAAGATCATGTTCCATGAAGACATTTTGTAAATTTCCTACTGTAAATATATCAAAACTTCATTTTTGATTAGTAATATGCATTGCTAAGAACTTCATTTGAACAACTTTAAAAATTGATTTTCTCAATATTTAGGATTTTTTTGCCCTCAATTCCAGATTTTCAAATGTGCATCTATCCTAACAAATGTGACAAATCGACTGCCTCCCCCTTTCATATCAGCACCACCGTCCCTTATTAGCGCCCTTCACAGGCTCAGCCCAGGTGGGGCGTGTGAAGGAAGGCGCGGAAACTAACCCGGTCTGGCGGCGTGTGATGAGGGCGCACCTGATCCGAATAGGGCCTCATCTGTGTGATTGAATGTCGAGAGCACTCTCCACAGAGACCGGTCTCTTGCGATCACTGTGCCTTTCATGGTGTCCTCGTGGGTCCCGGGAGGGCAATGAGGGAATCATACCCCCGACACTTTATTTTGAAGTTTGTTAATAAAAGCCTCTCCGAGGCCTGACGCCACACCCACTGTGTCTGTCGTTTGCTCCTCCCGCCACACAAACCATACATCAATGGAAAGATTATTTATTCAGCTTTCAGATAATGTATAAATCTTAATTTCAAAAAATTGACCCTTATGACTGGTTTTGTGTTGCAGGGTCACATATAAAATCAGCAACTGAAAATGTAATTTCTGTTCTGTGTGTGATTTCTTACCTTTTACGTAAGGATTTCCATGTTTGTCATCGCTGAGGCGCAGCGTGGCTCTCTTGCGGGACTGAAGTGAAGGTGGAGCGTCCAGGAGATCGTAAAGAAACTCGTTGTAGATCTCATAAAACGAGACCCAGACTGAGAACTGCGCACCCTCCTCAAGATCCTCCCCACCGCTGAGACACAGGCCATTCGGCTCCAAACACACGCCATCTGAGTCTGGAGGACAAACACACACGCTCAGAAGATATCTATAGAGTTTTAGTGTGTTGAGATTTATCATTCACGAAAATCTCAAACATCTAAAAAAAAAAATAAAGCTGGAATTTGTCACTTTTTATAAACAGAACTGCCTCTTTAACAGGGTTCCTACACATTTTCCATTTCAAAATTCCATACTTTTCCAGAATTTACAAACCCCTCAGTAGATTTTCAGACCATATTTAACATAAATGGTTCATAGAACATTTTCAGCATTATATTTGGTATATAGTAGAGTCATCTGTAAATATTTTTATTTTCTCAGGGTTTTTTTTATTGATTTTCTGACAACATACAGAGCCCCTAAAATAACAACAAAAACAAAAACAGACTTTTACATGGACACAAGAAACATTTTTTGTGCCCTCGAGAAACTATTCACATGGGATTTTTTTGCATGCTTATGCATTACAATTTCTTATAAAACCCATTTCCTTTGTGCATCACTGCCATCTTACCATGAATAAAACAAGAGCATGGATGCACATGAATTCACAGAGATCTACTTGCTCAAGATTTGCCTTTTCTTACGGTAGTACCTTTTAATATCAAGGCCTAATGTCTAATTTAACATATCCTCTGTGGAAACACGAAATGGGCTGATGGCATCAAATTTGCCAATTTAAAGGGTCTATAAAAAAGATGGTTACTGTAAAAATGTGTTTAAAATTTGGCTTGCGTTAGGGCAATAAGCCATATTTCAATGCCTATGGTCTCTTTAATGCATACTTTGTGGAGGCCAAGAAGCCACACTGTGAAATGGGCTGATGGCACAATAGGTGGCTCAGTGTGTTAAAGTTAAATGGTTTCTTGTACACACAAAAGTCTGTATTTTTTTTATAATATGGTGCTAAGAAGAAACCCAAAATGCTTATAACCTGAATTCCTTCAGTCGTACCTCACAATCACTAAACTGCCATGCTGCCATGAAAACACACTTCTTGCACGATAAATTTATTTATTAAATTCTTAATTCTCCATTTTAAAAAACTAAATGGGGGCAAAAGTCTGGAAACACAAATATTTTTCCATTCTTTTCCAGACCTGGAAAATACTTGGATCAATTTCCATACTTTTCCAAACCCCGTAGGAACCCTGCTTCAAGTAGCCTAGCACAGCTGTATTCACTCGAGCTAAATCTGGGATGCGTGTGGATGTGTGTGTTCTGAAAAGCTCAGGGTGGGTATCAGAGCTCCTCACCCTCCAGCTGTGTTGCGATGTGGCTGGTCACTGAGAGTCCGCTGATGCCGCTGTCCCAGGACAGACCTGCTCGCAGTCTAGACTGATGTCCAGCGGTGCTGTCCTCCTGAACACAACAAAGACCATTACAGACGGCCCAGAACAAGCTCAAACTCCCCAGGGACAAAAAGGATTAACTAGTATTACTGTCAGTGCTTTTACAGAAATAACCTGCATTCACACGTTCATACATTGCTGCTATGTTTTAGTTCTAAGTTCTATCACAAGAAAAATGCCTGATTAACAAATGTTTTTTAAAAGTTTAGCTGTAATGCTTTTGAGTGAAGAGAAGCTGATTTTCAGGGGAATTCAATGAAAGTTCCATTAAAGAGTCTCTGTATTTCCTTACAAGCGGAGGTCCAGACAATACTTTTCTGAAACAGTTCAATTAGAATTATCTGAAATAGTTACATGTGGGCAGCAGTACTACACTGTAAATGTAAAAAAAATCCTAAACAGTCTCAATAGTCAAAGATGATGATACTGGGCTCTGAGAGCCAAAGTAGTGGTATCCGAGAATTTTATTTTTTTATATATATATATATATATATATATATATATATATATATATTTTAAATGCTTCATTGGTTCAGTCCAACTGGATATGAATATTACTATGTAAGATCAGATGTTTTATGTTAGAATTATTTTTATATTAAAAGGCCATGAGACTGAGATAAAATACTGTATGAGGGTTCAAGGTTTTCCTCTTGAAGTCTGGACCATTTCTATATTTTCCTTAATATAAAGTATCTACTGAAAACAAAGTACATAATTAAATCACTCACACCATTGGTGTCTTTCCTTGCCATCTACAAATAATTTTTCCAATTATAGCATTGTTTATTACGAAATGCTAACGCAGATAAAAATAATAACATTTTGCAAATGTATCAACCTATTTACCAACCTGATATGGGAACCTTTAACAGTTTCTGATTTGATGCCAATGGCAATTTTATTCATTAAAAAAGCCATTTGTTTACTCTAAATGTTCCTTACCTCTTTGAGCAAAGCGTCACGCCGCATTTCCTCAGCGCGGACCTCTCCTGCGTCCAGTTTTCGGACCTCCTGGCTCAGTACAGGTTTGAGGTCCATAGCGGAGTACAGACGTCCAGACAGCTTCAGAAACACAGAGACTAACGCTCGTGGCAGCAGACCCGCTTCTCCACCCGCACCTGTAGAATCAAAGAAAATAACTACCCATCCAGCTCTACAGAGACACCGGCATCAAACCAAAGCGCTGGAAAGGCCGTCTCACCCTGTATGGTGTAGGTTTTGCCCGAGTTGGTCACTCCGTAAGTGTAGAGGAGCCGGTTTTCTCCACGCAGAACGTCTCGCACCATCTCCCGCATAGTGCGATCATAAACCTCCTGCTGAGAGCTCTGCGGCCCAAAAATCTGCACGAATGAGAAATGTCACATCCAGGATGAAACTTGCCAATAGGGCTGGGCGATATGACCAAAACTCTATTTCTCGGTATGACTAATTTGGGTTAAAGCAAAAAAAAATCCTGAGCCTGAACTTTTTCCCAAGGGTTGGGGGGTTGTGGGAGTGGACACATATACAGGGTTATTCGGCAAACAAACAAAAAACATTTGAAATTGATTTTCCTTAAAACTACCTGATAAATAAACTAATGAAACAAAATGGTACAAATAAAGTGCTGCACACACAAAGAACGCAATGACTGTGGCAACTTTAACATTTGAAAGGATACTATGGCAAAGTTATTGCCTTCCTTATTAAAACCGATTTTTCTTCATGAATATATGATTGTCCTGAAGAAAGAAAGCTGTATCATACACTTGGAAAATTATGAGCTGAAAAACAGGCTTTAATATGATTATATTTATATATAAACTAATGAGGCAATAATAACAAAGTATCAAAACCAAGTAATTACATGGTTTCACTGTTAAAATACATGTAATACATGTAATATATTATAAAAAAATACCTGCAGAGGGCACCAATGGCCTGGTGATGTTTCATGTGATTCAACGACATTTAAATCCATTTATTTTTAATATTTGGCCACATGCAAAGTCAGAAACGTTTATTTTGAAATCGCGATGTACAATCAATCGCATGATTAGAAATATATCGATGTATTCTCCTGTGTTGGCACCATAGACTGTAAAAAAAGCACAGGTTTATAAATGATTTACGTCACAAATATAGTGAGATAACGCACAGTTTTCCCAGATGAACCTTAAGCAACCCAAACTCACCGCATATACAGAGGAAGAGTTTAGCCCTTTTCACACAAACAGTCTTTACTGGTAAATTAAATCCTTTTCAAAACCACCGGTAAATTTGTTCAGGAAATCATATAGTTCTTATGGAGATGACGTGATTATTTTGAGCTGTTTACAAAGCTCTGCTGCTTTTTTAATAGCTTTTCTATGTAAATATGGCGCTAGATACACATCTTTGACCACTGCGCCTCGCAGCTTTTTCAATGCGTCGCGCTCGAGAAGCAGCCGCTTCTTTTCCATTCCTCTGCTATTATACTCATCTCATGTTTATAAGAGCAAAAACATCTGATTGCCTAGTAATGCTAGTTTGGTTGAGAGTGAAAGCTGTGTTCCTCTCATACCATTGGCAGGCGAACTCATGAACTCGAACGTAATATCAACAAGTTTTTTTTCAACGCAGGACTATCTTTTTTTCCGCAGCCAAACACCACACGCCGGAGAACTTTAAGCCCTGCATTAACATATGCAGTTATTCTGAAAATTGACAAAAAGGACTTGAAAAGTAAAGTACTTCACCTTGTTTGATTTTTTCTCTTTCTTTTATTTGGTAAATTATTTATTTAGTAAACCACACTCAATTTATAGATTAACTGCCCCTAGCTGATTGATATTAAATGCAACTTGCAGGTGAAATTAAACTTTAAATAAGGTGTTTCTAAAGTATTTTTTTAATATTTCTTTATGACACAAAAGCTACAGCAACTCTAATTTCTTGAATATGTGGACATCAAAACATGTAAACTCAGAGTGAGGGTTTGGGCTTTTATTTTGAAATTGTGATGAACAGTTAGCTTGTTTAGAAATATATTCTCCTGTGTTTGTGTAGGTTTTTAAAAGACATACCCCGTAAATTTGATGAAATAGTGCACGTTACATTCCCAGGTGATCGTTATAATAAACCCAAACTCACAACAACATGCAGAGATGGAGTTTGAGACACATGTAAATGATAAGTTTGTGTGGAGCAGCATTTACTGTGAACGGAGACAATTAAAGCACATATTAAACCTGCACTGCATATATTTAGTTAATCGAATTGTAGTGTTTGTGAATTCACAATACCATTATGCTTTATGTTATTAAACAGGTTTTCGTATCATGCAGCCTTGGAAAACGGTTTAATAATGCGTTTCATGGATTCTCGTCCGTGAAATGCACCATTTCCGGTATTTTGCCGGTTACTCAACACAAGCAAAATTAAATCGAGGATTTTTAAAATCAAATACTCGAATAGAATCGAGGAATCGTAACAGCCTTGTCAGTAATAATAACTCTGTGTGTATTTCACCTATCTGATGATTTCCTTCATGGTGGATGCATTACCTTTGTGAAGGTGAACTTGTGCAGGCTTTGAGCGACGCCTCTCTCGGCACTCTTCATGTTGTGGGAGTCTTTAGGCGCTCGCAGAAGCAGACTGTCTTCAGACTGCATATTTACACAACCCTGAAGAGCACAAACAGCACCATAAAGACTTCACTGTGAGCCAAACAAGCCCTTCCTTACTTAAAAAGCGTGTCAGATTCCTTCACCTGCTCCTCGCCCCGCTCTTGCTCTGCTTCAGTCAGAGGACGGATCCGCAGGAAAACCTTCAGCTTCTCCGACCCATCATCAGCGCTGCCTCTTCTGCTGACATCAGGCTTCATCTGCACAGGCTGCCAGTCAAACAGATGAAAGATGCATTCACATCACTGAGCCTGAGGTACTAACCATTGAGCAAGCAGTTTGTGTTGACCGGAGGAAAAACACATTACTTACAGCTGTCTTTGATGAATAGAATAATTGTGAGGGAGCCGCTTTTGGCAGTGTGATAATCTGAGGCACAAGAGCCCACTGAACAAACACTAATCATCAGCCTGGGGCGAGTTTAGAAAAATTGAACAATATATGACTATGAATAAATCAAAAGTTATGCAGTACAGTATATCAAATTGCACACTGGACTGGTGTCTATGAATATTAAACCACAAAAAGACTGCTATTTTAATATGAAGTCTGTATATTTTGTGCAACTGTGTGAATGTGTGGAGCAGTTTTGTCAGCTGCACATACTCAAGCATGTGACGCTTGTTTTCAGTGACTCCCATTCCACAATGTCATTTAATAACCATCAGGAAATCATACAGACACAGAAACTCAAAGGTCTTTACAACAACCCACAAAAAAAAAAAAAAAAAAATTATATATATATATATAAATAAAAATAAA
Organism: Tor tambroides; assembly: GCA_021397915.2. Taxonomy (NCBI): domain Eukaryota; kingdom Metazoa; phylum Chordata; class Actinopteri; order Cypriniformes; family Cyprinidae; genus Tor; species Tor tambroides. The sequence goes on along the minus strand of JAFVLL020006978.1, from coordinate 128,794 downwards.
AATAAATATAAAAATAAAATATTATAACAATGTACTTCTGAAAGTATTAATAATACAATTAAAACATTTTTCATCCATATTTTTATTTTAACAGTAAACCAGTTGCACTTTGCTTGTCAAAAAAAACTACAAGAAATTGTTAGTTATATGCATTTGTTTAATTATTACAATTTTTGTAAATAAATTTGTATTTAATCAGACAACAAATATAAAACATTTTATAGGGCCTTATTGTTAATTTTATTTATGCTTTTTATTAAAATGTAATTAAGCCATTAAAACAGAATACAGAAATAAAAAAATTGATATCATAGGAGCATACTAATTTCTATTTCTATATTACTAGTATGTATTCTGTTTTCAAATTTACTAGCATTTACTCATTATAGTGACCACTGAGGAGATACTAGTCACTAGTACTTTCGTTAGATTTGAGTACTTATTCCAATAGTTAAAAATAACTAGTCCATTACTACCGTTTATAAACTTGACAAGTACCTTTTTTTAAATATTAGTACCCACTTATTACTAATGTTGATTTCAGCCATCGATATACAAAGTGTCATATGTAATAACCAGTCAGCATGGATAATGTATATTTCAACTGTTAATCTTACTAGTAACATTAAAAATCTTAATGGTTGTAAAGCACACTAGTAACAAAAATGGCAGCTTGTTAGCAATAACAAAAGTTACTGAAATAAGTGCTAGTGTATAATACAAATATACAAGTCACACAAGTGAAAAAGTACTAGTAACACAACAGATATTAGTGAATTAAGCAATAAGCATACAAATATCTTGCCACATGAATTGTCATGTTGTGCACATGTATTTTAAAGCCTTCCACGTTTCTTGTATTATTCAAATAACTTAGCTAGCTCATCATCTGTCATTCTAGAGTTAGTTTTTCAGCTCTGAAGTTACTGTCAACAGGAAAATCTTCAATGCTAGACCTGTGCCTGCAAACAAAGTCTATCAGACAGCAGAAGTCCATCATTCATACCTCTTGAGCGGGAGAACGGGGATCTGCAGCAGGAGTGATGACTGAGATCTCCTGCAGAGGAGACACAAAGCGCTGAGATCTCATCAGAGCTCCAACATCAGCAGCTGTGGACTCAAACACAGCCCCACATTCATCCTCATCAGACAGAATCCCGCACGGAGACGCCAGAGCCATGATGACACGCCTGTGAACGAAAACACGCACGATATTTACATTCAGTCATTTAGCAGACGCTTTCAAACAACACGAGTCACTCGGTTAGCCAGCTAGCTGCATTTCAGTTCAAACACTCTGTTTTAAGCTGGTTGTTAAACAGTGATACGTTATTATATAGCTAATAACAAAAAACGAGGACAAATGAACAGCACTTCAAAAGAGTTTATTTCATTAACCTGACGTTGTTTACTGTTAGCAGCTAACGTTAGCATCGCATTTTCGCAAAGACTCCTGACATAAATATTCGTACCTTGATTTATGATGTCCTCCAAAGGAAAAAACGATCCAAATGTAATCTTACAGTTATATAAGTGACTTCTACAGCTAAGCTAGAATTTGAACATCTAACCTGGACACAGTTAGTACAATAACTAACTTAAACCTAAACTAATCTATCCACCTGCAGAGCTCACTAACGGCTACTGAGACGATAACATATTCGAACGCCGCGGTCAGAGAGCTCCACCAATCACCGCGCACCTGAGCAACTCGACTGGCCAATCAGACACGCCGGAGGAAATACTTGGCTTTTGATTGGCCAACTTGCGGCGCTTCCACTCCCTTTGGAGGTGTGGGCAGTGGCGTTATTTTGTTTGGTATATTTAAATGTATTTTCAAATTAAAATCATCTTCATTTGGTAGAGTTTAAAACCCCGCGAAATGTGTACAGTGTGAAACGATGCGGTGTTACAATGTTACAGCTACACACATGCCTCCCATTTCAGAGGAAAATGCGAATGAAAAAGAGCGTAGAAAACCTTTAGCGAAGTAAAACTTAGCTCAAAATATCCACTTTAAAATAATAGTATTTAAAATGCTTTGTGAAAATATGAAGCGAACAATTGTAAATAAAGTGTTTAAAGTTTGAAAGGGATACAGTAACAAGGTGGCACTGATACAAAATGTTTTTATCCAAACTGTCACACAAATGTTTAAAGTTGTTGGATCAGCATTTTGGGTGGAGTCTGTGAAACTGAACTAACACTGATTTGAAGTTAAGAACAAGTTTATGCAAGTATTTATTCATATTGAATGCTGAGTGGCTGTTCCCTAATTTTAAATCTACTGGAGGCCAGGTTCAGGTCTGGACCTACTAATGTTGTGATATTTTATTCAAAAATATGATGAATGGCTATAACTATAATCAATAGACTGATCAATATGATAATTGTTTCAATATTGGATGTCTTAATACAGACTGTGAGTCTAATGTGCAAGTATGGTGCTTTCCATTAAACAGTGCTTATGAACTTGAGCGAACCAGTGAACTTTGGGGGACTTTCAAGAATATGTTGGGGATGGCACAAAAAAAAAAAAATTATTAGAAAAATGGTTTGAACTTGCAGTAGTCCCCGTTTAGAAAGTGTACCAGGAGGAGAGAGATTAACTGTAGCAAAACCAGTGGAGTAAGACTAGTTAGAGACTGAACTACCAATTTTTGGATGCAAAGACTGATATGAATAAGGTAAACGTATGGATGCCTGGTCAGCTTTATTGCTGTGTTCAATAAAGTCTTATTTTGACATCTTGAGCTTTATTTACAGCTTTGAGAAGACCATTGCTTGCTCCACTACACTAATTGGGATTTTAGTTCTCTCCCCAGAAAGCAATCAACCGCTGAAACAATGTTAAATCAGTGTTGCTGCAGCATGAATTAATGTTACAAAGTGATGTTCATTCAGTATAACTATTGCACCTGCAATTGTTGAAACAAAATTGAGATTTCAACAGAAAATAAATGAAAATGTCACTGAATCTTCATTATGAAGTGACATTAGTTCTGCATTACTTTTGCACCTGCACTTGATGTTGAAATAATATTGAATAAAAATAAAACAATGGCAATACCTGAATCAATGTTATGATGTTGATTCTAAATCAATATAGTTGAATCAATATTGAAATGATCAACAACAAAAAAATCATTGTATTGATTAATCTTACAATGTGATGTTGATTCTAAATCACTTTTGTTGAAATGTTGAAAATACTGAAATGTCTGAACACAAAACAGTGTTGCCACCTGATTCATTAAATGTTGAAACAATATTAATATTTCAACCACGCTTCAATGATACATCAATAAATTCCTGACCATTTTAAAGTTTGTGAAAAAACCTTTTTAAATTAATGTATCTATTTACAGTCAGCAATACCAATCAAAAACAAGCCTGTAAAACAAAGGAATAGAGAAATAATAAAGTAGATGCATCACTATTGTTTGAAATTGTTCTGGAGAAGTCATGTGTGAAGTATATCAGAAAACAAGACTTCTGTATGCACCTGAGGAAGCTTCAGTACTGAGAGGTGCTCATGCACAACCAGCTGGGTGTTTCTTAATCAGTGGACACTTTCCAACTACAGCGGGTGTTTTTCAGCTGCTTTACCTGAAGATCCAGCCATAAACCAGATTCCCAGTGGATTACAACAAATCAGCGTCTCAAAGTGTCAAGTGTAATATCTCAGAAAGTATTTTGTCTCTTGCTTTCTGGTCATGTGGAAAAAATCATGTGTATATTTACATTTGTATCAGAAGCATATAGGCCTACAATTATTTTGGCACTAGAGCTGAAAATGATATTTTTGGAGATAGTATAGAAAATAAATATCTCTCACAAGCCGTTTCACTGTACACAAAAAAGAGTTATTTTACGGAAATGGAAAAGAACGTATGTGTGTGTGTGTGTGTGTGTGTTTGTGTGTGTGTGTGTGTGTGTGTGTGTGTGTGTATCTATAGATATATATATATATATAGATATAATCAGTGTTGTAATTGCATTATGTAATTTAATTACAAATATTGTTTTGCCATTGTTCCTGTCATAGCTGTGCAAAAATTTGATTTCAAAACAGCAGTCTATTAAACTATTTCTTGTTATGATTTTAAATCTTTGTTTAATCTCAAAGTAAAAGAGGTGCTAAAGTCTGATTTTGTGGTGGCTGTGCTTTAAAATTCAATTAATATAATCTTAAAGTGTCAAAGGATTTTGAGAAGTCTGACAGTAATCAGTGTTGAGTTCTACTGTAAGGTTCACCCTGCCTAATTTAAATGTTAGGAAATGATTAAAATGCATTACAAATTTAGAAAAGTAATCGAATGTCATCAGTTACATTAATAATTGAAATAGTTACACTACTTATTACATTTTAAATAGAGTAACTTGTAATCTGTAACCTATTACATTTCCAACACTGCATCATCAAGGCTCCTGCAAGTAAATATAATGGACTGGACACTGATAAATTGAACAATTTAACAAATGCATTTATTGTCAGTTTTGAAGATGAAATATTCTAGGGCCGCTCCAGTCTCCTCTGCCTCTGGAGCACAGTTTTGGCCAATGAAGCATGGGTTTCTTCTTAGCTTCCTTCTCTTCCTCCTCCACCTTTTTGTACTTCTTGATCAGTCCATCGATACACCTGACTCTTTCTGTCAAGAAGTCTTGTTTCTCCTCCTGTGTCTCTGCTCTGTGTTTTCACTCCCTTGCTCATTTCAGACTTCTTGTTCATGTCTGTGTGTTTTTCTCTCACCGTGAAGAACCCCAAGTGAATAATCGCGAGTTTGGTCCTAAAGAAAAGCCAGCGTTTAAAAGTAAACAAGGCGTTTAAAACACGCTGCTCTGCTGCAGGAGACAAAATGACCATTAAAATGATTCAGTGCAAAATGCTGAACGAACCCATTTTATTTGGTCAGTCTTTTGCAATCTGTAATAACCTATCCCCTATGAAAATCAGCAATGGTTTTACTAGAAATAAAACAAAAAACAGCATAGTTAAACCATGGTAAGCACAAATGAAGCATGGTTTTGCTACACTAACCAGAGTTGTGGGTAATGCATTACAAGTAACTTGAGCTACATAATCCGATTACTTTCTTCTCTTGAGTCCTATTCTTCATGCAGCACAGCTGAAAGCTTTGTTTCCTTCAGCCATTTCACTTTTGGTGCGAAAGGGCTTTTACATTTGATAAAAATGTCACTTTTTTTTTATATATTAAAAACAAACAAGCAACCCCAATGCCAGATGAGAAAAAGTAAAGCAGAAGTAATATAAAGCACTACTTTCCATAAAAAGTAACTAAGTAACTTTAAGTAAATTGCTTTTTTAGGGAGTATGGCAATAGTGTAATGCATTACTTTTAAAAGTAACTTTCCCCAACACTGCTAACCATAGTTTAAAAGCTTAAAAAAACATGCTTACTACACTTTTACTATAATAAAACCATGGTTAATGTTCAAAAGAGTAGTAGCTTACATGTTTAAATGTATGATGATCTAAACAATGCCTATTAGTTTTAGTGTTGTGTGTGAAAGTGATGACACACATGTGATGATGGCCAAAATGATTGTTAGCGTATTGTTAAAACTGAGTTGTTTGTGGCTGTGTGTTTGCATATATTTGCATAGCTAGATGTCTGGCATTATCTGAGTCTCACGGTACACCAGTTCTGATGTCAGATATTTTGTAACTGTTGTTTTCAAGCACAAATGTTTAAGGCATAATAAATCACAAAAGAGTGCTTCTTCAATCTGTCAGTTTAAATGTGTTATTAACCTGTCTGTGAACTTCCTTTCATGTTTATGAACTTCAGCTTGTTGCATTGATAAAAATATGAATGATAGATGCTCTGAAAGTTTAGACTGACCAGGTGTTTGCTTACTAAATCTGCATTTGTCCAATCTGATCAGCAGTTCTGTAATTATTTAGGCTGATTAATCCAAAATACATGAATAAATGATGTAAACCCAGAATTCCCCCATCATCATTCAAAGACATGTTTTGCATGCCCCGCTGCCAGTGAGTGATAATATCAGACATACACATTTACATTTACATTTAGTTATTTAGCAGACGCTTTTATCCAAAGCGACTTACAAAAGAGGACAATAGAAGCAATCAAAATCAACAAAAGAGCAACAACATGCAAGCATATGACAAGTCTCGGTTAGCCTAACGCAGTACACATAGCAAGGTTTTTTTTTTTTTTTTTCTCAAGGAAAACAAGTAGATAGAATAGAAAAAAGAAAGCTAGTGTTAGTTTTTAAAGAAAAAGTAGCAGTTAGAGAATAAATATGTAGTTGATAGAGGGTCAAGGGTGTGTGTTTTTTTTTTTTTTTAAAAAGACAGATTAGAATAGAATAGAGAGTGATAGAGTTACAGGGTCAAATAAAGATAGAACAGATGTGTACACAAGTCACTAGTCATTCTGAACTACAGGGATTTATTTCATAGGTTTGATCACTTATTCTACAGCACAGAGGAGGAATCTGTGGGACAAATGTGCAGGACGTATGACTTCAGTCCCGTCTGATTGGTGTCTTGAGGGCTCCATGAAAGGAGAGAGTATTAGGAGTCAAAGAGGCTCCTGAGAAGCAAAGAAACAGAAGAGCTGAAGAACATCATGGTGACAGAAACAGGATCAAAGGAAGAAATGAGAGTTCTGGAGCTCTTGCTGTGGATGTAGTCTGGAAAGTTACCATTGCAAAACAGAGACATGTGAGTTTGCTGGGCCAGACCTCAAACCTCACACTGTTGGTTTATATTGCTGGACTTTGGAAATACAATAATACATTTTAGATGCATCGGTAAACGTAAAATAATATAAATATCTGATTTGATTTCTCAGATTGTTTGTATTTCTTGGGCTGGATCAGGCTGGTGAGTGAGAGATTCTGTCTAAACTTAGTCTGGACAATAGTCTCTGTCATGATGGTGTACAGTTACAACACAGTTGGTGTGAGAAGCAGCTATATACAGACTGATGTAGTGACCACAGCACAGGCAAGAAGGTGAATGTGCAAAACAACGAAGTGCAAAAGGATCTTTCCACTGGCTGATATTTACTGCAACCCCAAATGATTCTTAAATCAAATACTGTTTCATATTGTGCATCTAAATTATTATCGTTTGTGCTTTTGAAGTTTGTTCTTGTCTCAGATCCATGAGCCCTTTCTTTTCTTCTTGCCATGGGCAACCACGCATTTACTGCGGGTAGGACATCCGTCTCCTCATTCCTCATTCATTTTCCCAATGATCATTTTAATTACATTTCAGCTTTTTAAATAAGATTATTGTTTTTTGTGCTTGGTATGTTTTTTGCATTTATTTTATTTCTGCTAAACTTATATTATATATGTGAGCCTGGAGCACAAAAGCAGTCTTAAGTAGCACAGGTATATTTGTAGCAATAGCCAACAATACATTGTATGGGTCAAAATTATCATTTTTTCTTTTATGCCAAAAATCATTAGGATATTAAGATCATGTTCCATGAAGATATTTTGTACATTTCTTACCATAAATATATCAAAACTTAATTTTTGATTAGTAATATGCATTGCTAAGAACTTCATTTGAACAACTTTAAAGGAGATTTTCTCAATATTTAGATTTTTTTGCTCCCTCAGATTCCAGATTTTCAAATATTGTCCTATCCTAACAAACCATACATCAATGGAAAGATTATTTATTCAGCTTTCAGATGATGCATAAATCTCAATATCAAAAAAATGACTGGTTTTGTGCTCCAAGGTTACATATATTATGTAGCTTTTTTATTATTTATGGACTCAAATATTTAATATATATTTTTAAGGTCAGTTTATTCATAAATGATAGTTTGGCCCGTGGCACTTATTTCCCCCAGAACTGTGTCCATTATTTTCACAGATGTTGAAGATCTCAAGTCCATTGTGTCGACTCTAGAGAGCCAGTGCATTCTGACTGAACACAACAGACTGCAGAACACGCTCTCTCTCAATCATGTCAGTAAGTGAATATCTCATATTAAATGACTGCATGAACAAGCCGTGACATTTGAGTGATCATGCATTAACCACCAGTGTCCTCCAAACCTGCTGTAGGTCCTCATACAGACAGAGCGTTTGTCACATTTTGTTCTTGAGTTATATTTAACTTCTTAATGTTAACTGGTGTGTCAGTCACATCCTAACAACTCACACATCGCTATGACTGATACTGTACAAAATAGTTCATTTCAGAATTCATTAAATTACAGTATTACTGGAATAATATCGTTTTTAATATGAAACCATATGAGAACCTAAAACTGAAGTCCAGAGAATAAAAATGAAGATATTGAGTGTTGTGTGTTTATTGCTTCCCGTTGCAGGCCGTTGAGGGAGAAACAGGGCAGGAGATGAATGACGTGAATCTGCTGGCCCTCAGGTTTCTTTACAGTAACACAGATGCACCCAAAGACACCACAGTAAGTCTGGTACGAAGAAAAAAGACATTTTCCCTTATGGGCTTTCCAAACTTTTCTGTCAGTCGAATGCCTTAAAAGTACATTATTAACTTGAGGTACTCCCTGAGATTTAACTTCGTATTTCAGTAATTGAATATTATTCCCTGCTTTTGGTTAATAATCACATGACATGCAAGTAAACAGATAAAATGCATACATTGTAGGTTTTTATTTTGGCTGCACAGCAAGAATGATATATCATGATTGCATTTTGAATTGAATTTCATATGAAAATGTCTCTTACTGATTCATTGTGTAGCCCTGATTTTTTTATTTTTATTTTAATGTTGATTATTAACAATAGGAAATAGTTTAGAGTATTTTAGTCTAAATATGTTGACTAAAACAGCAGTCTTCATTAATCTTCAGCACTTTTTTTGTGCCAAATGCTTACCTTCAGGGGCCCTGTTAGAAGTGTTGGGTGTAATGCATTATTAATTACTGAATTAAATGAATTATTACGTAATTATATATTATTATATTAAATATCTTAAATATATTATTTATGTATAATTCATATAATATATATCATTTAATTTTAGCTTGAAAAAGTAAAGTAAGGGATTACTCTGTAATTTAATTAGTTTCTTCTGCTGTAATTGCATTATAGAACAAATCTATATAAAACAAAACATCAAAATCTAACATCTAATGGTAAAATGAATGTTTTCGTGTGACTTTCTCCCTTAAGATACTTTGGTGAGTTCAAGAATAATTTACAGTTTTATATTATTGATCTGAAAGAATTAAACAAGCAGTTTCGTGTCTATCCTTGTATTACTCAGCTGCTCGAGGTTGATGTGGCATTTAGTAATAAGTAATGCAATAGTTTTTGAAGAGAATAATTAGTACAGTAATCTAATTACACTGTTTAAGATGTAATTAATTAATGTCTTTTTAAGAGTAGCTTCCCCAGCACCGCCTGTAGGCCCCTAGAGGACAAACTGCTTACAGACATGAAACACTTCTCAATGTCTCTTTGATGTTTTTTGTCAGGAGGCTGTCAGCAGCTCTTCTTCTGGCAGGACTCCTCTCTCGTCATCGTTAGCAGCTAAACCGCGATCGGCCCCGCAGGGCCCCGCCAGCATGGAGCAGATGAGAGCGGAGCTGAGGGAGATACGAGATGAGCTGGACACGCTGAAGACTCAGCACAAGTGCGTGTTACATCAATGCATGCTGTTTTTGCCATTCTTACCTTTACATATCTGTAAACGTAACGGCACTGTGTTTCAGAAAAGAGATCAAACTGCTCACGAACGAACTGGATGAAGAAAAGAAGATGCGTTTGTCACTGCAAGTAAGCATGAAGACGACTCAAGAGCCTCTAGATGTTAAACAATTTCACTTTTGAGCAGTGCTGGGAAAGTAATGCATTACGATAAAAAAGTAATGTTTTTTGCATTACTTAGCTACTTTTTTATGGAAAGTAATGCATTAAGTTACTTTCTGTGTTACTTTTTGTAAACTGGGCTGGGCTTGCATATTTTTTAAGAACCAGAAACCCAAAAGTTATATTTTATAACGGTATACCCTGTTTAAAATACATTTATTTCATACTAAGTATAGTTCAAATCTATTAACATATTTACTGACATATTGCTTGAGATTTACTGGTATTAAAATTGTAATTAAACTTTATTTGGAGTACTACTTGTGCACAATGCACATTTATTAATATTAAATCTAAAATGTGTTTTAATGTCAGTATTGATGAGGATTGTATGATCTTTGAATAATAATGCAAGATATTTAAAGTGTACCTGAAGTATACTTGCAATAGTTCCACTTTAGCACAATCAAATATACTTCCTTATATCTTTAGTTGTTTAGTAGTTTAGTTTACTTTAGAACAATTAAATTGCATTAAGCACAAAATGAGTTGTTCCAAATTAGCAGACTTTAAGCATACCGGTTTAGTGTACCAAAAGCACAACTGAAGAGTATTTTTATTAAGTACATAAATATTTCAATGTATTTGTAATATCCTTAGCATTTCAAATTCATTTTAGTGTATTTATTTTTCACTAGAGTAGGCATAAATAAATTGGAAAACAAAGTAACTTGTGTTACTTATTTGAAAAATTAACTCTTAGAATAAATATTTCGTCAAATTAATGCTTTACTACTTGCTTGAAAAAAGTAATCTGATTACATAAGTTGTAATGTGTTACCCCCAACACTGTTCACTGGATAGCCTACCATAACTTATTTCATTACCTTATAATGAGCACTCAGTTGTGCCCTTTCTCTTCAGATTGAAGTGGAACGTCTTGAGAAACACACGTCCGAGTGAGGCACCTCTGAGTCTCCATCCGCCGCTGTGAGTCTCTGCTGCCAAACTCAAGAACTCCCAAAGACTGAGGAAGAACTCTTGAGAAACTGTATCAGAACTCAATGAACGCATTGTTGTGTAAAACACGTTTTGGGTTTTAAACCACGAACGATGACTGGAAAGAGAGAGAAACCTATAGTTTCAGTCAATTTGCTTTGTTAATTTCATCTTTATATATAACAGCCTTTTTCCATGTTGTATGAAGGAGGCTTCTAAGCTCAAAGAATACCGTGAGACTTTTTCACCAGGGCTGCATTAATTTATCAAAAATACAGTAAAAATTGTGAAATAATATTACAATGTAAAACAGCTGTTTTCTATATGAATATGTGTTAAACTGTAATTTATTTCTGTGATCTGCAGCTGTATTTTCAGCATCATTACTCCAGTCTTCAGTGTCACACAATCTTCAGAAATCATTCTAATATGCTGATTTACTGCATTTCTTATTATTATCACAGTCGTGCTACTTAATGTTTTTTGGAAACTGTGATACATTTATTCAGGATTCTATAAATAGGAAGTTCAGAAGAACTTGCATTTTTTTACAAATATAATTTGTTACAATGTAAATGTCTCTTGGTCAATTGAAAAAAATTGCAATCTTTAAAATCATTTAAATGTATTAACACTGCTATTATATTTATACATGTATGAGTATATCATGATTTAATTTTTAAATGCAGTGCACAGAAAGTCAAGAAGTGAGGCATTTGATGAAAAAAGGAGTCCTGTAAGAAAAAAAACAACAACTGTATTTTAAGAAAACTAACTAAAGTAATACCATAAATATCACTGATATAAAGAACCAAAAACAAGAAAAATATATATTTACAAAAATATTTATTTACATTACATAAACAAACAAAGTGTAGGTGTACCTTCATGAACAGAATGAAAGAAACGGTAAATCACAATTTTGAAGGGACTCTGAAAGACAAAGGCTGTGATTGACAGCGGTGTCAATAACTGACTGCTTCAGGATCAGAAGTTGGAGTCTTCACAGGGGATCGGTCTGAACGTCACATCTTTATTTTCCTCCAGCAGAAGATCATAGCGACACAGAGGCCTGTGGAAAAGCAGAACAACAGCAAACCATGAGTTTCTGTGGCTGTCAAATGTACACTGCTCTTTGTCTCTATTAATGTTTCTGAAAGAAGTCTCTTCTGCTCACCAACCATCAAAAATACAGTAAAAAAATTGTGAAATATTATTAGAATTTAGAACAGCTGTTTTCTGTGTGAATATGTGTTAAACTGTAATTTATTCCTGTGATCAAAGCTGTATTTTCAGCATCATTACTCCAGTCTTCAGTATCACATGATCTTCAGAAATCATTCTAATATGCTGATTTGCTGCTCAACAAACATTTCTGATTATTATCAATGTTGAAAACAGTTGTGCTGCATAATATTTTTGTGGAAGCTGTGATGCATTTTATTTTTCAGGATTCACAGATGAATAGAAAGTTCAAAAGAACAGCATTTATTTGAAATAGAAATTTACTGTAACATTATAAATGTCTTTACTGACACTCTGCATCAATTTAATGTGTGCTTGATGAATACAAATATTAATTTCTTAAAAAAATAAAAATAAAATAAACTTGAGTATGTTTGATATCATTTCCATCACATCAAACACACTTGTATGTCACACCTTGATGCCTCATTTGAACTAACATTTTGTTTGAATTAAATAAAACAAATAATTGTTTCAAAAACAGTTTTTTTTTTTTTTTTTAAATATAGCGCGTGCATAATTATTATGCAAGTTGATATTCTGGTCATATTTTTTTTCCAAGCACATTTTACCAATTCCAAACCACATCAATCTTAATAACTTTTATTAATTTTGTATTTAATCATTTATAAGTGATATATGTGAACCTGGAGCACAAAAGCAGTCTTCAGTAGCACAGGTATATTTGTAGCAATAGCCAAAAATACATTGTTTGGGTCAAAATTATCAATTTTTCTTTTATCCAAAAATCATTAGGATATTAAGATCATGTTCCATGAAGATATTTTGTACATTTCCTACTGTAAATATATCAAAACTTAATTTTTGATTAGTAATATGCATTGCTAAGAACTTCATTTGGACAACTTTAAAGGAGATTTTCTCAATATTTAGATTTTTTTGCACCCTCAGATTCCAGATTTTCAAATAGTTGTATCTCAGCCAAATATTGTCCGATCCTAACAAACCATACATCAATGGAAAGATTATTTATTCATATTTCAAAAAATTGACCATTATGACTGGTTTTATGGTCCAGGGTCACATGTAATTGTTAACAAGGGCTGGAAGTGAAAATGCTTTATACTCAGGTGTGCAGAATTATTAAGCAGGTTCTATTTTGTAGGTTAAATGTGCCAAAAAAGGGATATAACTCATACTGAAAAGTCAAAAAATATTAAATGCCCAGGAGAAATATTCAGAACTAATGCAATACAGAAATAGCAAAATCAGCAAGGTCAGAAAAAAAAAAAAGATCAACTTGCATAATAATTATGTATAACACGGTTCATAAAGAGCAGCTCCAGTCTCTGTTCATGTACAAGACCAGCTGAGGCATGAGCTCTTCCTTTGGTTTAGATGAAAACGATCAGAACCTGAGTTTGTTCTGTAGAGGAGTGAGGCGGACGCTCAGGAGCCGCAGTTTCTTGCGTGGCTTTAGTCCTTTCCCTGAACAGAACTTGAGCGTGATCTCTTTCACAGCCTGGACGTCTCTGTCGAACTGAGCCAGAACACTGCTCTCCACAAACCTCTCAAACACCAGGGATTTACTGGAAGAGAGATGACAAGCATCAGCGTCCAAAAGAGCAACCTGGAAATACTTCTTATATTTCTTCTGAGACTTACTGGTTGAGTTCAACTTGCGCTTCTTCCTGTCCGTTGCTTAATTTAATTGTTAAATATCCCCAGTGTGTTTTCTGGTTCCATGTGACAATATCAACCTTATAACCGAACTCTGGTGGAGTCAAAGATTACATTAAAAACTGTTATATTATATATACACTAAAAGTTTTTGGACAGTAAGATTTTAATGTTTTTTAAAGAAGTCTCTTCTGCTCACCAAGCCTGCATTTATTTGATCCAAAGTACAGCAAAAACACTAACATTTTGCAATATTTTTACCATTTAAAATAGCTGTTTTCTATTTGAATATATTTTAAAATATATTCACATGATCTTCAGAAATCATTCTAATATTCTGATTTGCTGCTCAAGAAACTTTTAATTTTATTAGCAGAATTTTTCAGGTTTCTTTGATGAATAGAAAGTTCAGAACAACAGCATTTGTCTGAAATAAAAGTCTTTGTAATATTGTAAATGTCTTTATCATCACTTTTGATCCATTTCCTTGCTAAATAAAAGTATTAATGTCTATAATTTCTTTGCCCAAAAAAAAAAAAATTCAGATATTTCAGATAAATGCTGATCTTTAAATGTAATAAATTACATTTTAAAATATATTCAAATAGAAAACAGTTATTTTAAATAGTAAAAATATTTCAAAATATTACTGTTTTTGCTGTACTGATGAAATAAATGCAGGCTTGGTGAACAGAAGAGACTTCTTTAAAAAACATTAAAAATCTTACTGTTCAAAAACATTTGACTGCTAGTGTATCTTAACTTAAAATTAGAAACAAAATCTGTTCTCAGTTAATAGCAATGATGAATTTAACTGAAATGCTGTAAAGAGCTGCTCACTGCAGAATGGAGACGCTTTATTGGTTTGGAAATATGTCCTCGTTTGTTCCAGATGCACCAGCCTGTCCTTCCAGCGCACAGAATCATAACCTGCAGTGCAATGAAAGCATGTGTGTCCCTGGAGCACAAAAGCAGTCTTCAGTAGCACAGGTATATTTGTAGCAATAGCCAAAAATACATTGTATGGGTCAAAATTATCCATTTCTCTTTTATGACAAAAATCATTAGGATATTAAGATCATGTTCCATGAAGATATTTAGTAAATTTCCTACTGTAAACTTAATTTTTGATTAGTAATATGCATTGCTAAGAACTTCACTTGAACAACTTTAAAGGAGATTTTCTCAATATTTAGATTTTTTTGCACCCTCAGATTCCAGATTTTCAAATAGTTGTATCTCAGCCAAATATTGTCCGATCCTAACACACCATACATCAATGGAAAGATGATTTATTCAGAAAAACTGACCCTTATGACTGGTTTTGTGGTCCAGGGTCACATATCGGTCTCAGAACAGACGAACAATCACATGAAACTCAGAGTTCACTCAGTGTTTGGGGTTTTTACCGAAAACAGGGCATCCGTCGGACAGAAACCTCCCACAGTCCATGCACTTCCCGTCCTGGAAGTCTGAGTAGGATTCGCAGGGATATGCAGTGATGGGACAGGAGCCGTTCACAGAGCTCATGTAGAGAAACACTGACCTCTGATGGTCACACTTGAAATACTGTGAACCTGGGGAAGATCAGAAGCATGAGAAATGCCTATAAATACATACATATATAGGAGGATGCATAGAGCAACTTATATAGTATATGCAATATGAAGAGAATTCTGACTATTAGGTTAGTCTGGGGCATGAAAATGTTATTTATTTATTATTAATAATGGTATTTTGACAATGTGAGTAGCATCTTGTAAGTAATTCTGATGTAACTGCTTACATTTATGCTTTACATTTGAAAATTCAGAGAGGTATGGTTAGAAGGCAAGTAAAAATATTAAAATATTGAAAGAATATTGAAAGTCGATGTTTATTTTGATATCTTTTTTGGCAATCATTTTTAAGCTAAAAAGTATACAAAAAATACAAACTGCTGTTCAAAAGTTTGGGATCAGTAAGATTTTTAATGTTTTTTAAAGAAGTGTCTTCTGCTCATCAAGGCTGCATTTATTTGATAAAAATATAGAAAAAAAGTTAAAATATTGTGAAATATTACAATTTAAAAAAACAATCTTGTTTTTTAATATACTTTAAAGTGTAATTTATATTTAACAATATACACTAAGGTTAAAAAATGTGGGCTCAGTACATTTTTTTCTATTTTTCTTTTCTTTTTTTGAAAGAAATTATTACTTTTATTCTATCAAGGGTGTGTTAAACTGATTAAAAAATTGATAGTAAAGACTTATATTAATAGAAAAAAATTCTGTATTGAATAAATGCTTTTTGAACTTTTTATTCATCAAAGAATCCTGAAAAAAGTATTAAAAATAATAATAAATAAGCAGCACAACTGTGTCCAGCACTGATAATAAATCAGCAAATTAGAATGATTTCTGAAGGATCATGTGTCAAATTCAGCTTTGATCGCAGGAATAAATCATATTTTAAAGTATATTCAAACAGAAAACTGTTATTTTAAATTGTAATAATATTTCACAATATTAAGTTTTTATTCTGTATCTGTAGAAGAAACTTGAAAAATCTTACTGATCCCAAACTTTTGAATGGCAGTGTGTGTGTGTGTGTGTGTGTGTGTGTAATAATATTATTTATCATTTAGGTCACATTAAAATGCTATTAAAATGGTAAAAAGCTGACCTGAAAAGATGGTTTTGGGGCATCCAGGCTGATCCGCTCCACCATTTGCGTAATAGTCGATGTGACCCAGGAGATCTCGATAGCCCAGCGCTGTGAGAAAACACAGAGAGAGTTAACTAGATCTAGATGTTCATGCTGTATAGAGTCTCATATAATGTGTGGAACCAAGAGCCTCGTCTCAGAGAAACACACCGTCCATGTCTGTGTGCAGCGCCTCCACAAACTGGGCATCAGACGGGTCCAGGCGCTCACTGGGGGGCCGACCGTTAAACTCAGGCCCCGCCGGGTCCAGCGCTGAGTGAGACACAATCACAATCACACACTTAAACACACAACAACTCAGGGCTTCAGGAGGAGAAAAGAGGAGCCTCACCTGTTATTCTGCCAATTCTTCCATTAAAATGGGCCCCAGTGAAACCGGAAATGTGGGCCCCTAAACTGACTCCAATCATGTGTATGGAGCTGAGATTGGCCCCTTTGTCCTGTAACGTCAACACACACACACACACACACACACACGTTTACTTCTCAAGTGAATATGACCAAAAGCTACAGAAAATCAGTCACAGGTAACACTGTGGTCAACATTTCAGGAAAGATGATACAACAAAAAAATGGGAATTTCATTAGGCTAGTTAACACCTAGAAAATAAAAATGGTCAATTCTTATTTTTTATGGAATATTGTGGTGTTTGTTTTAAATTATCTCTCTACATATGCAGTGCCTTTTCTTTGATCCTCTTAAAATAAGGTTCATTAGTTAACTACTTTAGTTAAAGGGCACCTGTCCCTTTTTACAAGATGTAATATAACTCTCAGGTGTCCCCAGAATGTATCTGTGAAGTTTCAGCACAAAATACCCCACAGATCATTTATTATATAATTTTTTATAAATGTGAGAGGAAGCAGAAACATGCTGTTTTCCAGCATGTCTCTTTAAATGCAAATGAGCTGCTGCTCCCCGCCCCCTTTTCCAGAATGGGGCTGTGCCTTTACAGCTCCTTCCTCAGATACTCTGCTAAAAACATCTGTTTGGTTTTGATTATCATGTCTAATCGCACTGAAGTCATGCGTTTTAAACCATATTAGTTTAAACTTCTGAGCGCACACATCCAAAGCACTAAACTAGTACTAAACTGAGTACTAAACTAAGTTCTCTTTCACGTCTTATTGTGCTTAAATTGTCAAACACAGACAAGTTTATGTTAAAAACACACACGAGTTACAAAAACAGTGAGTTATGTCTGTGAAGGTAAACAGCTGGGTAAGAAATGGCATGTTTATATTAGATCTGTGCGGAAGCAGCGTAATATACAGTAAATAAGTCAATAAATCCACTGCTCTCTGAGGCTGGAAACGTGCAGATTAAAGGGCGGTAATATTATAATAAGATCCCCTTTCTACCTCACAGGGGGTGTGAAATCTAAGCAGCTCATTATTTTCTCTAGCTTGCAGAGAAAAGCTTATCAAAATATTACTGGGTTGTTCTTTTACACATTTTCTGGGTTTGTAGATGCACCGGGGACCTGATTATAGCACTTAAACACAGACAAAAAGTCAGATTTTCATGATAAGTCACCTTTAACATGAACTAAGAATGAACGTTACTAGAATTTAATAATCTTAGTTCATGTTAATTTCAACATTTACTAATGCATTATTACAATCAAAAGTTGTACTTGGTAACATTAGTTATTGCACTGTGCATTAACAAACGAACAATGAGTTGATTTTAATCAACTAACATTAACAAAGACAATAAATACTGAAATAAATGTACTGCTTATTGTTCATTCATGTTAGTTAACATTAACTAATGGAACTAAGTGTTACCCAGTTTCATCAGAATGGGATGATACTAGGCCTGGGTGATAACACGCTATCTGTATTTATTGACAGTACAGCTTCTTCGATAACGATAGAAAAAAATGCTGAGTATAATGCATGAAATGGGTGCATGCTATGAGTGACAAGCAGACAGGCCATGAGTTGTGACATCAGAGATGCAGTGAAATTCCCACAAATTCTCGAGACAAAAGTTGAACCTATGGCTTTCTGTACATCTCTTGTGTGAGACGAGAGTGCATCAGTCATAGCTGTCCGTCTCGAAAATCCACCGAACATGCGTTCTGTGTCAATGGCTTGGTTTCTGTTTTAACCTAACCAAGATCTTCTCTGCACTGAGCTTCTATATTTCTCTAATATTTTGAATAAAAAACAGCATTCTCGCACATTCACAGAAAATAGCTCCGTTCTGGTTTTCAAAATAAGGTGGATGGTTTCAATAACCTGACACTCCAATTAAACAACTTGAAGCCTCAAGTTTCTCTCAAATTCACATCTCAATAGCAAAGAAAAGACGATTACTCACAGTTTTGCTTCATGCTGACCTTAAAGACAGCATGTGATAGAGCAAAGTTACCTACATGAGCATTGTGTCAACAGAAGACTGCATTAAAACTACAAGACGGTCACCTGCTGTTTATTCAGTCTCCACCTGAGTAAGTTAATGATTAACACACGACTATAATATATCTGCACCTGTTCACAGACAAACCTGCTGCCTGTCATCAAGAACCAGCACAACCTCACACAGATCATATCACACACTGGTTTATTGAACTTTTCCCTGAGGTATATTTCATTTCCATCTGAGGTTTCACAACCACTTTCCACCCTGAACCCGGGTCATCATTCTTAACTCAAACTAAAACAATCCATAATAAATAAATAAGCAAGTCAGTTAGTACTAACTACTTAAGATATTGAAAACATTTGATTTCAGCTAGTTGCCAATGCAACATTTCTCATTTTTAATTTAAGTTTAAGTACTAAAATAACTAAAAATAAATAAACTAAGAACTGAAACATAATAAAAACTACATAAACATATTAAAAAAAAAACAAATGATAAAAACTCCAAACAAAATGACAAAGTATAAGCAAAATTGTGAAAAAAAGGGACTGCTCTGATCCTGTTTTTCTGCTTTGCTCAGTCATGAATTATTAATTGTTAATCGGTCTCTCAGGACTCTTTCACAGAAACTGTGCAATATATAATATGTGTACATTTTAAAGTTGGCATGAAATTAATATTCTATGTTGTAACTGCAAACTCGGCTTCTCTCTGTTGATGTGTGCAGGACAATCATTTAGCTGATCTCAAAATACAGTCAATAACAGCTGGACAGAATATTTGACTTTTTTTTAATCTGTTACACTTGTATGTGATTCACAATACGAAGAAAACCTCTACCGATACGTCCGCTTCATTGCACCTTTAAAAGTGAATAGATGTTACATGTTCATTTTGCATTTACTTTAAGATTTATAAAATATGCTAAATAATTTTGATTTCATGGGGCATCCAACATTCATCCAATAATCAAGGAACATTTAATTAGTATTAGTATTATGAATTAGTACTATGGGCTTCTGTAGTGATAACATTTTGTGGTGAAGCAAATAATGAATGCCCCAGCCAAAAATAAATAAATAAAAAAATCCCGACAGCATCTACTTATAATTAAAGAATAGCAAACCAACAATTTAGGATGACCCACTAATTAATACTGAATAGGCTGAATGATGCCATTATTCATTGCACTGCAAAAAATGATTTTCTTAGTATTTTTGTCTTGTTTTCTAGTATAAATATCTAAACATCTTGAATCAAGATGCATTTACTTGACCAGTAAAGATATTAAGTCTTGTTTTCTGAAAAAAAAAAAAAAAAAAAAAAGGATAGTTTTTGCTTAAAACAAACACAAATATCTGCCAACAGGGCAAGAAAAATAATCTTGTTTAGCCTTTAAATTATTAAAAAGATTATTTTTCTTACCCCATTGGCAGATATTTTTGCTTGCTTTAAGCAAAAACTAACAAAATTGATTTTTTTTTTCCAGAAAACAAGACTTATACCCCCGGTTTAACAGACAAGGCTTAAGCCTAGTCCTAGACTAAAATGTAAGTCTGAGCTGTTTCAACTGAAAGAAACTTGCAATGACTGATCATAAAATATATCAGTGCCTTTGTTTTGTCTCAAGATTCACACCAGTAATGTTTTTTCTAAGCATGTTTATAAAAAAAGTCCTAAAAAGTCCTAATTGAACTCTAATCCTGGCTTAGTCTTAGCCCCGTCTGTGAAACCGGGCCAGAATGAATGAGTTTCAAGCTACTGTTGACAGTCTGTATCTGAGCCTTCTTCCAATCCTCTAGAGATATTACATCATTTATATCTTCTTTCCATAATCTTAGTTTAGATTCTGAAGATTCATTAGACCCAGAAACAAACAAACGATTCATACAAAGAGGAAACTGAACCTTTATCATGACGGTGACCTATGATTGCTGCCTCTAACGGGGAAATGACAGGAATATCTGAGGAATGATTCTGAGATGAGAATATAAAGCTTCTAGATCTTTGGAATGCCATATTTGGTTGATATTTCTGCAAAGGACATAAATACTTCAATCCAAAAATATGCAAAAAATGCTGCTGGGGTGCTCTTTGGACGTGGGATTCTTTTATGTCATCAAAAAACTCTTCAATCCAAGGCACTCGAAAATATTGTGAAAAATGTAAAAAGCATTTATTCACATGGCTTTAACATTAAAAACCTACACTCTTAAAAATAAAAGAGCTTAAAAAGTTCTTTACTGCGAAGCCATAGAAGAACCATTTTTGGTTCCACAAAGAACCAAAGGTTCTTTAAAGAACCATGTCGTTCTTACCTTTTTATAATCTGAAGAACCTTCTTTTTCCACAAAGAAGCTTTTGTGAAACAGAAAGGTTCTTCAGATGTTAAAGGTTCTCTATGGAACCATTTAGACAAAAAAGGTTCTTCTACGGCATCGTGAAGCTCCTTTATTTTTAAGAGTGTTGGACTGAAGAGTTTTTTGATGACATGAATAAAACAAGACTTAATATCTGAAGGCAATGTTACTTGTCAAGTAACTGCATCTTGATTGAAGAATGTTTAGATATTTATACTAGAAAACAAGATGAAAATACTAAGTAAGAAATCCTTTTTCTCTGAAGCGCTACAGAAATGAAGGGGACTTACCTCCATTTTCTGGATGAGTTCAGTAAGGTTTGCAGCCACCTTGCGTGTGTTATCCACCACTTTCCAGTAGTTTATGTTGGTGGCTCCGCGGTTCCAGTCCACCACGATCACATTCATATCTCTGCGCTTCAGAAGGAGCTCCACAAACTGCCCGAGCCAGACCGGAGGCGAGCCGGTGGGCCTGTATCCGTGGATCAGGAAGGTGGTGCCGGAGCCGAGGTTGAAGCGAGGGTTGCTGAAGGGCTCTGTGTGGGACAGCAGCTGACCGCAGGCAGGGTCAGAGCGGGTGTAAAGCAGTAGCCTCACGCTCAGAGACGTCCCAGCCAGAGAGTGCTTCAGGTCCAGATCGGTCATCTCCTCACACTCCTGAGCTGCAGACAGAAAACAAACAGAGTTTCTCCTGCTTCGTACCGCTGGCTGCACACATCCCTCACAGGCTTACTCATTCAGACAAAACCACACTCCTGCAGGGTTCATCAAGGTAGCCTACTTTTAAAGACATTTTCTGAAGTCCTTTTTAAAGCCAAGTTACCAAATTTAAGAAAAAAAGCGAAGGGAACACATATTTTGTTTTCATTTTAAATTCAATTAAAGTTTTAATAATTTTGTTGTGTGTTTTTGTCATTTTAATATCTTTTTAAAATGTTTGTAGAGTTTATTAATTTTTATTTATTTATCAGATTTTTTTTTTTAAGTTAAACTAAATGAAAATGAGAAATGTTGCCGTGGCAGTTAGCTGAAATACACTACCAGTCAAACATTTTTGGAACAGTAAGATTTTTTTATATTTTTTTTAAAAGAAGTCTCTTCTACTCACCAAGCCTGCATTTATTTGATCCAAAGTACAGCAAACACACTAACATTTTGAAATATTTTTACTATTTAAAATATCTGTTTTCTGTGTGAATATCTGTTAAAGTGTAATTTATTTCTGTGATCTGCAGCTGTATTTTCAGCATCATTACTCCAGTCTTCAGTGTCACATGATCTTCAGAAATCTAATATGTCTAATATCTAATTCTAATATGATGATTTGCTGTTCAAGAAACATTTATTGTTATTATTATTATCAATATTTAAAACAGTTGAGTGCATTTTTCAGGATTCTTTGATGAATAGAAAGATCCAAAGATCAGCATTTATCTGAAATAAAAAGTTTTTGTACATTATACACTACACCATTCAAACGATTGGAGTCAGTATTTTTTTTTGGGGGGGGGGGGGGGGGGATTAATACTTTTATTCAGTAAGGATGCTTTAAATTGATCAAAAGTGATGATAAAGACATTTATAATGTTACAAGATTTCTATTTCAGATAAATGCTGTTCTTCTGAACTTTCTATTCATCAAAGAAACCTGAAAAAATTCTACTCAGCTGTTTTCAACATAATAATAAAAATAAATGTTTCTTGAGCAGCAAATCAGAATTTTAGAATGATTTCTGAAGATCATGTGACTGGAGTAATGATGCTGAAAATTCATCTTTGAAATCACAGGAATAAATTACATTTTAAAATATATTCAAATAGAAAACATCTATTTTAAATAGTAAAACCATTTAAAAATGTTAGTGTTTTTGCTGTACTTTGGATCAAATAAATGCAGGCTTGGTGAGCAGAAGAGACTTCTTTAAAAAACATACGGGTCAAAGACGTTAAGATGTCCGCATCAAAAGAAGTTCGCAAAAAGTGATTTTATGTTCATAGAAAGCACATTAAATGCAATTAAAGTGTCTACTTAAGGTTTTAAATATGTTTTTGGAGAATAAAATTTCAAAATTTGGTTGAAATCATCACTCACATTGTCATTCAGTGTAACACAATATTTATGTAAAAAAAATAAATAAAAATCAAACAACATGCTTATTTTGACTTGTACATATTGAAATATATATATAAAAAAATTAGGGAGCATATTAAATTTTAATGTGTTTTAAATGAGTAAATTTGGGGTGAAAGTAATTAGTCTTTTAATATGTCATAAATTGATTTTTGTTGTAAATATGCCTGACAAGACCGTTACACTGAATGACATTTTAGTGCGTGTCTTCTGTAAATCAGGGAAAAAATGTATGATATTTATTTTTTTACTCAGAAAAACAAAAACAAAATTGCAAATAAATTAAACCAAAAACTTATTTTTTTTTTTGAAAAATAACAACAATTTAAAGCAGTATTACACTTATTGTTTTTATGCTTAAACCTTTTTTTGTCTTTGACCCATATATCCTTCCCATATGTGTGTGTGTGTGTATATATATATATATATATATATATATATAAAATGTACTTAGATAATTTATTTTGTGCACACAAATCTATTTTGAAGCCGACAACCGTATAAATAAAAATAATTCTTTAAAAATTATATTTAGATTTTATATATATTTCATTCTTGTTTTTCTGAGATGTTTTTTCCAAATGATTAAAACAAGAACGATTAGCTGCCAATGAACTCAACTTACAGATTAACTCATTCTTATTTTAAGTGAAACTTTGCAAAATTTCTGAGAAAACACGTCATATTTTTATTATGCATTTCAAGTAAATGAATCTTGATATCTGTATTTGAAAACAAGACAAAAATACTGAGTAACATCTAGATTTTTTGCAGTGCACACGACATTCATGATAACATCAAGTATGATTCTTCACAAAGTAATGCAGCGTTTAATACTGATTTTCTTACAGTGGCTAGAGCTTTTAAAAGGATAAAAGTAAATAAACCCCTGGACCAGATAACATCAGTGGCAAGCTGTTGAAAGCATATAGCTGACGACAGGCATATACTGAAGTTTGCAGATGATACGGTCATCGTGAGTCTCCTAGCTCATGAGGAGACGTCTCATGGAGGAATTTATTTTCTCAGTGTGCAACTTAAATATAGACCAAAGACATGATTATAGAGTTTGGAAAGTCTGCTGTTTCTGTCTCTCCAGCTGTCATTCATGGAAGGGACACTCAGCTTGTGGAAGAGTACAGAAATACAGTGATTCATAATGAATTACATTTTGATGCTAAGACTGAGGCCATCTGTGAAAAGGTTCAACAATGTTTGAGTTATTTTAAAGCATGTACAGTGTCGATGACACTGTTTTATTGGACTTTTAGTGAATCTGTCATTTCTTACGTCGTCACTGTATGGTTTGAGAGCATTAGCTCGTCTAAATGACTAAGCTGATTAAGACTGCATCCAAAGAGACTTTTCTTTTTTAAAGAATGTGTTGTTAAAAAAAGCCTATGCAATAATTAACGGTCCATCTATGCTTCTTGTTAACTCAATTTCATTGAAGATATAATACAACTGTGATGCCAACTGATGCATTTGATTAAAATAATGACATGACTAATCTAAATATTTCACAGGAGACCAACATCTATAGTTGACTTTCAGATTTTTTTGTGTACATAATACATGTGTGTGTACTGTGTATATATAAATACACACACATACAGTATATATATTTTGAAAATATTTACATATATATATTTTTATATTCATATAATTTATATTATATATAATTATATTTAATATATAAACAGACGTGAATTTATATTTCCTTCAGCCCGATTTCACTTTTGGCCTTCACATTTGCCAAAAATATTTGTTTATATTAAAAACAAACAAGCAAGCTCAGCCCAGATGATAAAAAGTAACGCAAAAGTAACGTAACACTCACTAAAAAGTAACATAATTAGTTACTTTTTTAGGGAGCAACTCAATATTGTAATGCATTACTTTTAAAAGTAACTTTTAAACAGCCTAACATACATTCTGCTTACATCTACACTGGATGACAATAAATGGAAAAAAAGGTGTGTGTGTGTGTGTGTGTGTGTGTGTGTGTGGGGGTGTGTGTGTGTGTGGGTGTGTGTGTGTGTGTGTGTGTGTGTGTGTGTTTACGGGAAAAGTGGGTCTAATGCTGCATCAGTGGGGGTTATGTTAACATTTCAACAGAATTCTACAGTAACGCCCACCATAAATGAGACAGCATCCACTGTGACATGAGTAATACAGAAACTTAGTTCTCTCACTGCATTTCAGGCCACGATGTTTAACCACGATGAATCGTAAGCATTTGGAAGAATGTCAGGTGGTTTCTAACTCATTAACTAAACTAAACTGTTTGTTACAGAGGCAGAAAAGTGACATAAAAAGCAGCTGATGTGTATTTGGATCAACATTACCTCTGTGAGCATCAAACATCAGCAGCAGCGTCACATATATGAGCATCCTGCAGACCTGCAGAGAGAGAGACTTCAGAAAGTGTGCTAAAGTCTACAGCGGATCTCACACACTGCTCATCTCAGCAGCCTTTTCTCTCACTTTAAACGCTGTATGGTT
>JAFVLL020006978.1:93012-98012 GCA_021397915.2 Tor tambroides | reverse complement strand
ATATAATCATAATGCAATAAAGCTATGCATTCATAGCATTTTTGTAATCTGCATTTAATTTGATAAAATAACATGTTTTGAAAATCTAATAAAGAAATTTAAGTAGTATAAAAAAATGTTTTTAAGTTTAACATTTTTACTGTAATTTAAACTGAATTTTAGGTTACATCATGTTTATCATTTCTGCAAAGTTGTTTTCAGTATTTAAGTTCACACAGGTGATTTATCAGAGCCACGACAGGTGTAGATCATCACAAACCATGAACATGTTTCACGAGCTGAAATGCCTAATTCATTTTTAACAATGCACATATTAAGCTGACCAACATATGATTTCTAACTTTCTAAAATTCTAATTTATAATATGGGTGTAATACATATACATTTTTGGAATTTAAATTAAAATGTTATTGAGTTGTACTCAGTACGTGCATTTCATTGCCTACAAAGAAAAATCAAGTGGCGTGTTATTTATTTATTTTTAATTTTTTTCACTGGCTATCCGTTCAGTTGTTGTCAAGATGGTTTTTAGTGGATGACGTCACTCCACACAGGTGATTACCAGACTGAAAAGTGCTCATCTCTTTCTTGAAAATAAATAATAGCACTTCTTAAGCGTGATGTTTTGGTTTTAGTGACACAGATTTTGGCCAGCTGTTTGTCGCCCTCTGGCGCCTGACTGCGGCACTGCGCTGTCATCACGACAAACCAAAGAGACTTTATAAAAGAAACAAAAACATCAGTGCTTCCATTTCAAGATGTCTGACAGAGACAGAGATCAAGACAAGACGATCCTCGTGGGAAACATCCACAGCTGTGTGACTGAGGAGACTCTGTTCGAGCTCTTCATCATCATCTTCATCATTCACCTGCTCAGGGGATTATTGATATGCAATGACAATAATTCTCTTGTCCTCTTGAGAAATCTGTTTTTGCAGGTTATGTGTCTTTGTGACGTTTACTGGCGTTTAGAGGATCACGTCAAAGAACTAATAATATTATAATCATTAAATTAGACAAACTTTATGGGTTTTGAATGAACAAACTGACCTAAAAATTAATCAGACATTTTTAAAGAGTAATATCTGTTGGATGCTTTTGTCTCCTGTAGAGCTATGAAGTTAGTTAGGCCTAGTTAGTTTGTTTATTTATTTTTGGTTGGTTGTATTTATTTAAATGTAATTTATTTTTGTTTTTAGTTTATTATTATTATTATTATTATTAGTGGTAGTAGCAAGTAGTGGCATCATCAGAGACAACAGGGACTTGAAAAGGCTTTGTATTTGAATATATTTCAATTACTCCAGTCTTCAGTGTCACATGATCCCTCAGAAATCATTCTAATATGCTGATCTGCTGCTCAAGAAATTAAAAAAATATATATATATTATCAATATTTAAAACAGTTGAGTACATTTTTTTCAGGATCTTTGATGACTAGAAAGATCCAAAGATCAGCATTTATCTGAAATAAAAAGCTTTTGAAACATTATACACTACACCATTCACAAGCTTGGAGAAATTATAGAAATTAATACTTTTATTTAGCAAGGATGCTTTAAATTGATCAAAAGTGATGATAAAGACATTGATAATGTTACAAAATATTTCTAATTCAGATAAATGCCATTCTTCTGAACTTTCTATTCATCAAAGAAACCTGAAAAATTCTACTCAGCTGTTTTCAACATAATAATAAAATAATAAATAATAAAAGTTTTTTGAGCAGTAAATCAGCATATTAGAATGATTTCTGAAGACTGGAGTAATGATGATAAAAATACAGCTTTGAAATCACGGGAATAAATTACATTTTAAAATATATTCAAGTAGAAAACAGTTAATTTAAATAGTAAAAATATTTCAAAATTTTACTGTTTTTGCTGTACTTTAGATCAAATAAATGCAGGCTTGGTGAGTGTCTATCTGTCTGTCTGTGGAATGTGTGATGCTCTTATTTTGATGTCTGATTGTCTCATCTAGCTGAGGTGTGTATTTTCAGAGATGGACAGCAGGCTCTGTATGGATGTGTTTCTTATAAGCTTGCTGAAGCCGTTCCCTGCGCAGTGGCACTTCTCAGTGGAATCTGGCTCTATGGGCAGCCAATCAAGTTACAGTGTTAAACCGGTGGGTAACTGTGAAAACAAGTGTTGAACTGAAGGCAGACGCGTTATCTTGAGCATCCACAACAGAATGCTGTGCTGTGCTATTCTTAGATGGACTTTATCACAGAAACGAGGAGTTTGCATACCAAACGGAGAACAGACTGATAGCAGACAGGTGTGTCACATCTCAAAAACACTCTGATGCTTCTGTTTACTGCATGATGGGTGTATAATAATACTACATACTGCTGTGAGACTGCAAGTGTGTAGAGTATCTCAAATCATTACTTTACATTCAAAAACTGCTGTTTCTACAAGTGACAAACTATTCAAGACTCTATTCTTCTGTTGCTTTGTGGGTAATATGTGACCCTGGAGCACAAAAGCAGTCTTCAGTAGCACAGGTATATTTGTAGCAATAGCCAAAAATACATTGTATGGGTCAAAATTATTGATTTTTCTTTTATGCCAAAAATCATTAGGATATTAAGATCATGTTCCATGAAGATATTTAGTAAATTTCCTACCATAAATATATCAAAACTTAATTTTTGATTAGTAATATGCATTGCTAAGAACTTCATTTGAACAACTTTAAAGGTGATTTTCTCAATATTTAGATTTTTTTGCACCCTCAGATTCCAGATTTTCAAATATTGTCCTATCCTAACAAACCATACATCAATGGAAAGATTATTTATTCAGCTTTCAGATGATGTAGAAATCTCAATTTCAAAAAATTGACCCTTATGACTGGTTTTGTGCTCCAGGGACACATATTTGCTTGAGAAGCTTGAACAGATGAACACTTCAGTATATAATCATTTGGCACACACTAATTATAATATTGCATACTATTTAGAACAGACAGCTTGATTTGAGACAGTCTTCCATTCATATGGATTGTTTCGTCCTGAGCATTTTATTCCTAACTCTTGTGCTCTACTGTTCAGAAGTTTGGGCTTGGTAAGATTTTGTTTAGAAAGGAATTAGTACTTTTATTCAGTAAGTCTCATTAAATTAATCAAAAATACACTAAAGAACAGGCAATAAAGTTTAAATTGGTACAAAATGTTTCTGTTTAAATGCTATTTTTAACCCTAATATTGTGCAGCACAACTGTTTTCAACATTGATAATAATCAGAACTGTTTCTTGAGCAGCAAATCAGCATATTAGAATGATTTCTGAAGATCATGTGACACTGAAGACTGGAGTAATGATGCTGAAAATACAGCTGCAGATCACAGAAATAAATTACAGCTTAACACATATTCACATAGAAAACAGCTGTTTTAGATTCTAATAATATTTCACAATTTTTACTGTATTTTTAATCAAATAAATGCAGCCTTGGTGAGCAAAAGAGACTTCTTCTTACTGACCCCAAACGTTTGAATGGTATTCTTTTTCTTTTAGAGAGAGTAATATTTAGCATTTTGAAATGTCATGTGGTGTGTGTTTATAATTTGTAACTGTGTAACATTTATTTTAATTTTACATACATTTAATTTTCCATCAGTTTCCTACAGAGCAGATGATGTGCTTTTGAATGTAAATGGCAGTCCAGCTGTGGAGACTTTTCACATAAAAGACATTTACATATAGTCCACAAGCGAAAATAGTTGAATTTATAAAAATTACCCCATTCAAAAGTTTGCATCCCCTTGATCCTTAATACTGTGTTGTTATCTGAATGATCCACAGCTGTGTTTTTTTGTTTAATGATAGTTGTTCATGAGTCTCTTGTTTGTCCTGAACAGTTAAACTGTCTGCTGTTCTTCAGAAAAATCCTCCAGCTTCAATTCTGTGCTTTTTCAGCATTTTTGTGTATTTGAACCCTTTCGAACAATGACTGTATGATTTTGAGATCCATCTTCTCACACTGAGGACAACTGAGGGACTCATATGCAGCTATTACAGAAGATTCAAACACTCACTGATGCTCCAGAAGGAAAAATGATACATTAAGAGCATTAAAATAAAAGATGCATTAAAATAATTTACATTTTGCAGATTCTGCAATGTGTATGTAAACTTTTGACTGCAACTGTGAGTGTGTATGTATATATATATATATATATTAGTGCCTTGCAGAAGTATTCAAACCCCTTCATTTTTTTTCACATTTTGTTATGTTGCAGCCTTACATTAAACCACTTTAAATTACTTTTTTTTTCAACAACAATCTACACTCCACACACCATAATGACAAAGCAAATAACAGGTTTTTAACATCTTTGCAAATTTATTATACAGAAAAAACATAAATGATTCCATTGCAAAAGTAATCATATCCTTATCTGGGACAGTTGAAATTTAGCTCAGGAGCATTCATATTGCTTGTAGATGTTACTACATTTGGAGTGAAGTTAACCTGTGGCCAATTCAATTGAATTGGTATGATTTGGAAAGGCACACACATCTTAATAAAAGGCTTAACAGCTGAAAATGCATATCAGAGCAAAAACCAAGCCCTGAGGTAAAAAAAACTGCCTGTAGACCTCTGAGACAGGATTGTATCGAGGCAGAGACATAGGGAAGAGTTCAGAAAAAAATTCTGCTGCATTGAAGGTTCACAGAAGCATGTAGCCTTTATTATCCACAATGGAAGACATTTGAAACAACCAGGACTCTTCCTAGAGCTGGCCTCCTGGCCAAACTGAGCAATTGATGGAGAATGGCTTTGGTTAGAGTGGTGACAAAGAAGCTGATAGTCACTCTATTTGAGATCCATGATCATATGTGGAGATAGGAGAAACCATACAGAAGGACAAACATCACTGCAACACTCCACCAATCTGGGCTTTATGCTGGTGTGGCCAGACTCAATCCTCTCCTCAGTGAAGACAAAAGAAAACACACTTGGAATTTTCAGAAAAGCACCTAAAGGACC
>JAFVLL020006978.1:85512-88012 GCA_021397915.2 Tor tambroides | reverse complement strand
TGTCAGCTTTCAGAAACTGCGTGACAAGTTGACAAAGATTTTGTGTGTAAGCATTTGAAAAAACTGTACACTGTAAAAAATGACTGTGATTTTAATGGTAAAAAACTGAAAATGCTACAGTAAAAACCTGTTAAATGGTTAACGGTAAATTCCTGTAAAATTTACAGGGAAAAACCGTAAACTGACGTTCCCAGAATTCCCTGCGTTGCATTTCAAATTTTGTTGTTAAATTAATGTTTATTACATATTTCAGTTTAATGAGTGTCACCATGATGGTGTTTAGTGTTTGTGTGAATGACACTGTGCTCCTTCTATATATGTTAGTATTTAAAATCTGCTTGTGATGTGCTTTGGTTCATCATGTGACTTTCTCATCACCACCTGCATTTGGTGGTTATCAGTGTATTTCAAAGGTACAAAGCAGATTTCAGTACTTCAGTAGGTTGGTATATTAACATTATATCAGTTATTTAACTGTAAATTTAAGTTAAAACCGTAAAACCTAAAATGTTGTTACTGTATTTTTTACGGTAGAATTCTGGCAGCTGTCAGTTTTTTACCGTAAATTTTACAGATTTTTTTTTGCAGTGTAAGAGCATTATTAAGTGGAGATTGTCCATCTCTGTTGAGCTCTGGAGGTGTTCTGATGTGTTGAGTCTGATGGTTTCAGATGCTGAAGGAGAGCAGAGCGGCTCAGAGTTCAGCGGGAGCCTCATCATTTCTAATGGAAGCGTCTTCACAGAAGAGCTGCTGGACAAACACAGCGCTCCGTTCAAAGCTCTGGCGTATGACACTGAGCTGAAGGTACATCAGCCGCTCTCACATGAGGAAAGCTTAAAGAAGCAATTCACCCAAAACACAAATCCTGTCATCATTTACTCAGCCTCATGTTAGTCCAAACCCTTTATTCAGAAAAGCAGACATCAGGCAGTCTCATCAGCTCTCTGTACAATCAAAGATGACTTGAAGATGAGTAAACGATGACAGAACTGTTTCTTTAATTCATTGGGTGAATCATAAGTCATATTTTACCTCTAAATCAAAAGAAAACAAATATTATTTTATATGCATTTTGAACCAAAAGCATTTTGCATTGTGGCATTATTTGCATGACAATAAACCATGTTTTCTATGTTTACTGGAATGTTATAAAATAAAATAAATGAGAAATCACCAGAAATCAATTTAAACATTGTTGTACATGACACTGCACAACCTATAAGACTGAAAAATTACAATAATTGTGTTATAATAATACAGTAGAAACTGCTTTATAAAGTTAATGAGAAAACAAGAAATGTATTATAATTTATTATATTATTATAAAAACACTATTTATATTATATGTATATTTATAATGAGAATTCATTTGCTCAATTGTCATGAAAATAATGTCAAAATTCAAATGGAAAATGTTAATGGTATATTAATAATAAGCTTAATGATGTGTTTAAAAAAAAAAAAAAACATTCATGAGATGAAATCATAGTAATGGTTGTAATGCATATCTTTTGATTCTGTAAGTTATTGACTGGCTGATATGATCAGTATTTAGTGTGGTAATAAAGCAGTTTTCTCTGCAGATCAGTGACGCCTACAGTCGTACTTCTCTTAAGGAGCAGTTCAGAAGCTCCAAGGTCAATCAGTTCAGGTATATATCTCCCTAAGCTATAAATACAGCAATTACGTTCATAATCTAAAATATTTTGTGCATGTATCTAGCTTCTAGAGATGTGCTTTGAAATCAAAAATAACTTACAGCTGTGATTTTGTGAAATACTTCAGTGCAAATGAGAATTTCTATTTTGGATATTCTTAAAACACAATAAATTTACTAGAGAGGCATTATGGGCCAGTTTTACTAAACAGGGCAAATTAGCGCGAGAGTGCAATTCCAAAACAGCGCCGATGGGTTCCTGCGGGTGATTTACTAATAATGCACAAATTAAAGAATACAGACACAGCATCTCATGCACATATCGACCAACACAATATACCAAGAGCAGCACAAATTAGAGCAGTCACAAAAAAAGTATAAAGAAATAAAGAAGGCACAGTATGTTGAAAAGAACGGGAGGCCAAAAAATGACTGCGGTCAGGCCAGCCGCCAAGTCGAAAAGCTCGGTCAATCTAGCCGCCACGTTAAATCTACGGTCGCGCATAAACTGCTTATTACGGTAAAACCGTCAGAGAACTGATGTGAATGCAAGCGCTCTTCTGGCGAACGCGATTTTTTCCCGACACACAGTCCGTAACTGTCTGATGATTTTTTTTCCCTTTCTCTTTTCTTTTTCTTTTTTTGTTTCTTGATAACATGTTGTATGTTATTGTTCTTTGAATTAAAAAAAAAAAAACTGTCTAATGATGTTAATACCAAAATAAAAGCCCTCCAATACTCATATTACAAAATAAGAGCAAGCATATACGGTTTCTGCGTCTCTACATTCAAAAAGCTATAAAAAGAAAAGTTCTAGATTGCACAGACCAGTTCCACCTCAGA
>JAFVLL020006978.1:67738-85412 GCA_021397915.2 Tor tambroides | reverse complement strand
AGACGCAGAAACCGTATATTCTTGCTCTTATTTTGTAATATGAGTATTGGAGGGCTTTTATTTTGGTATTCAACATCATCAGACAGTTACGGACTGTGTGTTGGGAAAAAATCGCGTTCGCCAGAAGAGCGCTTGCATTCACATCAGTTCTCTGACGGTTTTACCGTAATAAGCAGTTTATGCGCGACCGTAGATTTAACGTGGCGGCTAGATTGACCGAGCTTTTCGACTTGGCGGCTGGCCTGACCGCAGTAAAAAAACGAAGGTTGAAGAAGTTTTGATAGAGCTGGTATTGCTTGTCTCCTAGTTGAGGTTTCAAGTCGTCTTTTATTTCCTGAAGCAATACTTTTATATTTCTGTGTTCTTCTGGCATTCCAATTAAATTAATACGTGTGAAAAAATCCTCTCCTTCTACCACGAGCTCTCTGGTCTCTGTGGTGCGTCCTCTAGCAACAATAACTGCAGGCGTTTCAAGAGCAAAATAGTTTAAGACATGCTTTTTTGGGTGTTAAATAATGGCACAAATACTAGTAATTTGACGAGCGTAAACATTAGTAAATCTGGTTGCGTGATTCATTTGAATACTCTCCTCACATAAATTTAGCATCTGAAAGAGAAACTCCTACAAATGCATATTCAATGAGATCAGGTGCAAAAATAACTGTGTCCTCGCCTTTTCAGCGCGTCACTGCGCGTCTTTAGTAAAACCCGACAGTATTATTTTACACCTAAAGACGGTTTGCGCTGGTGCAAGCTGTTAGTAAAACTGACCCTTATTTATTTATTTATTTATTGTTTGTTTGTATAGTTTAATGCATAAATATAACAAAAAATAATAATTTATGCTTAAAATTCAAGTTCAGATAAGAAAAATAGTCAAGAATAAATTCTCTAAAAATGTATTTGTGCTTGTCAGGTAAATGTATAAATGTTTGAGTGTTGATGTGAGAAGCATCATATCTGTTTGTGTGTGTTTGTCTCAGTGAAGGCAGCGTGGTCGTGTTTTTTGACGTCGTCTTCAGTGGCGTTCTGGATTCGCAGACGGTTCAGGAGCAGTTAGTCGATGGTTTACAGCAGACCGACGGTTCAGATGACGGACTCGTAATCGACATCGACAGTGTGCAGGTCTCAGGTAATGTCTTCAAGGTTTCATATTTATACATTTTGCCTCCATGTAACCTTATAGTCTTAATTAGTTAATACAGGCTTAATTCATTTATGCAACTTTTAGTTAGAAGGGTTTTTTACACCATCAAACTGTGTGCAACAATTCAGCTGATTTTAGCTCATTTCTACCTTCAGATAAACCAGCTACAACCCAGAGACCGTCCACAACAGGAGCAGGTGAGACGGGTTTGTTTTATTGCTCCTCTCTCATCATGACTTGCTAAATCTGACTGGGACAAAGCTCATTTTTATTTGTTGTTTTGATTCTGTTTAGATAATAACATGACGTTATTATATAAATGTGGGATGAGTCTCATATCATGGATTTCATATTATGGATCAAAAAGCACTTTTTTTTGTTTAAATATAAAAAATAAATGTGATATAAAAGTCTACATCAACAGCAGCCCAATATCAAAAATCAACATCAAGATATTTCGTTAGAATGGATTTATATGAATGGGAATGTGTGAATCTTTTTTTAAATTTTATTTTATATTTTGTCTTATTTTATTATTAATTTTAATTTTCCTGTTTATTTTGTTAATCACATTTTTTTTTTGTCCTGCAGTGTGACAAATGAATTTAAAAATGTCAGATTTTGGTTTATTAATGCTACATGCTTAAAGTTAGGCAAATGTAGTTTTAGATGGAGTATAGCATGTCATACCACAATTATTTCACAGCAGTGTATATATATGCATGTATGTATATATATATATATATATATTGTTCAAAAGTTTGGGGTCATTAATATTTTATTTTATTTTTCTAAAAAATTAGTTCTTTTATTTAGAAAAAGTAACATTTATAATATTTCAAAAACAGCATTAAACAAAACTTTCTATTCATCTGTGAATCCTGAAAAATAAAATATTGTGCAGCACAACTGTTTTCAACATTGATAATAATCAGAAATGTTTCTTGAGCAGAAATCAGCATATTAGAATGATTTCTGAAGATCATGTGACACTGAAGACTGGAGTAATGATGCTGAAAATACAGCTGCAGATCACAGAAATAAATTACAGCTTAACACATATTCACATAGAAAACATCTATTTGAAGTTGTATTGAAATTGTTTTTAATCTATTTATGGTCAGAGAATAGGAGTCTTCCCAACCCCAAACTTTTGAATGGTATTGTATAGTTTATACATATTTACATTTACATTTAGTCATTTAGCAGACGCTTTTATCCAAAGCGACTTACAAGCAATCAAAACCAACAAAAGAGGAATAACACGCAAGCGCTGTGACAAGTCTCAGTTAGCCTAACACAGTACACATAGCAAGGTTTTTTCTTTTTTTTCTTTTTTTAAGAAAATAAGTAGATAAAATTTATTTTAATTAATTACATGTATTTTATTTAATATATATATATATTTTTAAATTAAATATGCATTTAAATGTTTGTAAAAATGCCTAATGTGTTTAAAAAGTGAATGTTTTTGCACTTGTTGGTAATAGCTGTGCGTCTGCTGTCAGTCACTGCAGTGAATTGTCCAGAAGGACAGACGCGGTGTGCTGACGGAGCAGCCTGTGTTCCTCAAGCTGACTTCTGCGACGGAGTACAGACCTGTGCAGACGGCTCCGATGAGAATCACACTGTCTGTGGTATGTTCCTACGACATTTATACATGCAGACAAACCTAAATGTATTCAGACACCTTCAGCATTTCTCACATTATTAGTTTATTCACTATAGTTTAGAAAATGGTAATAAAATATGACAAGAACTCAGAGTTAAACTGAGTCAGAACAAATTCATCTTGATAATGTCAGATAACTTTGATAGAAAGGTATGGAACCAAACATGGTTTTTATCACAAATTATCATCAGTTTTACTGCTAGTCCACTGTATGAAGAATGTTTGGGTGTAATATGTCACAGTTTACTTTATTTTGCTCTCCTCACTTACATAAATCAACTATAGTGTCCTGCACACTAGTAAAAAAAAATATCAAAAATTATCTGGAGTCTGAATAATTTTTGGTTTGACTTTGTAAATATATACAGAGCTGGGTAGATTACTTACAAATTGTAGTCCGTTACTGACTCCAAATTACATGACAAAAATTGTAGTTTGTAATGTAATCCATTACATTACACATTATAGGTAATATAATCAGACTACTTTTTAATTACTTTTAACCTAACTCATTTATCACATTGATTTAAATAGGATAATACTGTGTCATATTGATATTAAAATGATAAGAAAATATATTCCATTAGTTGTTATTAACAACTTAAAGTAAAATTAAGCATGACATGTTTTCAAGGTTTCCCAAACTGGGGTTGTGAAGGAACTAAAATAAATAATTTATAAAATAACATAAATCAAAATAAAACACTTACTGAAAAATTCAATATTTTGTTTGCCCGCATGCCATGTAGGCATTTTAGAAAAGAAAATTTAATAGAAGAGAAAGAATTGAGGAGAATCAATAAATTATAAATTATTTATTGCTATTGTGTCAATATGTGTCAAGTCATCAATAAAAAAGTAACTGTAGTCTGATTATGAGTATTTTAAAATGTAATTTAATCTAATTACAAGTACTTAATTTTGTAAATTTATTATCGTAAATATATCAAAACTTAATTTTTGATTAGTAATATGCATTGCTAAGAACTTCATTTGGACAAAATATTTTTGTCTCATTTTGTTTGATTGGGTTCTCTTTGTCTACTTTCAGGACTTTCAGAAAATCTGATTGTTTTGGGTCATATTTATGCAGAAATATAGAAAATTCTAAAGGGTTCACAAACTTTCCAGCAGCACTGTATATATATACACACACACACACACATGCACAATATTAGTTTTTTGAGATGCATTTATGATGACAGAAAGTGATTATTTTACATGTCTTTCACGCCATACAGCAACAGTGTGTGATGGTCAGTTTCTTCTGCTCGGTCCGACCGGATCCTTCCACTCCAAAAACTTTCCTGAAGTCTATGACAGTCCCACAGACTGCCGCTGGATTATACGGTAATCTGATTATAATCAGACACATCTATGCATATGTCACTATTTCACAAACTCACACAGTCTGTCATTCCACACACAGAGTGCCTGAGGGCTCAGCCATCAAAATAGTCTTTCACACTTTCCACACGGAGCAGGACATCGATGTTCTGAGTCTCTATGAGGGCACAGGCCCTACGAAAACACTGACATGTGAGATTTACATTACAAAAGTTATATTACATGAAGGTTTTGGACTTCTGAAGTGATGTGATCAGCTTTTCTCTTTCAGACTCTGTCTCAGGCACATCACCTGGAGACATATGGCTCTTATCGCATGAAGCTACTGTTGAGTTTTCCGCAGACTACATCAACAGCCTTCAAGGATTCAATGCAACTTACTCAGCAGAGAACATCAAAGATCTCTCTAGTGGGTGTTGATTTTAGCCAATCCCTAAAACACTACACTGCCATTGAATCAATGCTATTTTAACATTTATTTAAGGAGTGCTCTACTTTATTCACAGACATATGTGACCCTGGACCACAAACCCAGTCATAAGGGTTGAGATTCATAAATTGAAATTGTGAAAGCAGTATGTGAAATCACACTGAAAGCTGAATAGATAAGCTTTCCATTGATGTATGGTTTGTTAGGATCGGACAATATTTGGCTGAGATACAACTATTTGAAAATCTGGAATCTGAGGGTGCAAAAAAATCAAAATATTGAGAAAATCACCTTTAAAGTTGTTCAAATGAAGTTCTTAGCAATGCATATTACTAATCAAAAATTAAGTTTTGATATATTTACGGTAGGAAATTTACAAAATATCTTCATGGAACATGATCTTAATATCCTAATGATTTTTGGCATAAAAGAAAAATGGATAATTTTGAGCCATACAATGTATTGTTGGCTATTGCTACAAATATACCTGTGCTACTGAAGACTGCTTTTGTGCTCCAGGGTCACAAATAGAGTGCTTTAGCAATGACTTTTGTAGGCCAGCATGGAAGTTTTTTCACAAAAAATAACCTCTGTGACCAATAATAGTTTATGGTTCTTAAATGTTTTGATTTCCAAGATGCACAAATGCACACAGCTTTTTTGAAGCTTCTCCAGAAGTAGAAAGTAATCTACAAGTTATAAAGTTTGAGTTAGATTCTCATTCAAAAAACCTGAATTGCAAAAATGCAAACTTGCTTGTTTTGTTCATATTCAGATTTATTACCGAAAGGTCAAGTTTTTATTGAATTCTATGGTCTTTGGTAGATGAAGAGAAGATAAACTGTTCCTTTGAAGAGAACTACTGTCTCTGGAGGCAAGATTTTGATGATAATGGCGACTGGTTACGAGCACAAGGAGCTACTCTTCCACCTGACACCGGCCCGAGCTTCGACCACACGACCGGAAATCAGTCAGGTGCCAATAAATACAGCCAAACTCAGCCTTCTTCTTCTTCAACAACAACTTTCTCCTCCTCCACTGCTCTGGAAGTCTATGGCAGCCCATAGAACCGCTTGCAGGAAAGTTGTGAAATTTGGCACACAGATAGAGGACAGTCTCAACATTAATCACAGCAACTTTGGAGTCTCTAACTCAAACCCTCTAGCGCCACCAACAGCTCAAAGTTGCACTTGTGTTTATGCTAATAACTTTTTGAACCATAAGGGCTAGAAACTAAATTATTTTTCATCTGATTCCTTGGCGCGAGATGATTCGATTGCACTCTATGACAATTTTCTGTCATGTACATATTCCCACTGTTCCCACAAAAATATTGTGCAGCACAACTGTTTTCAACATTGCTAATAATCAGAAATGTTTGTTGAGCAGTAAATCAGCATATTAGAATGATTTCTGAAGATCATGTGACACTGAAGACTGGAGTAATGATGCTGAAAATACAGCTGCAGATCACAGAAATAAATTACAGTTTAACACATATTCACATAGAAAATGTATTAATTTTAATATTAATTTAATATTAATATTGCACAAAATTAGTGATTTTATTACATTCATGATAAAACACACACACACACACACACACACACACAATATTAGTGTTTTTTAAATGCATTTATTGTGACAGAAAGTCATTAGTTTATGTGTCCTTCATATAGTTTCATATTTAAAAAAACCAACTACTTTTTCGACTCCACCTAGACTGCTGCTCTGATTTTTACACAGTGCCACCTAGTGGTCAGGAGATATGAAAAAACTATTTTTGCTTATATATTCTAAATTGTTTGACCAAAAATCACAAGACTGGTCTGTTTAGATTAGGTGAGCCATACCAAGTCGAACGATACCCAGTTTACCTATTTGGCCATTTTGAATTTTGTCATAAAGTGCTGTATTTTACGCACATATTGGTGTAACGTTATGAAACTCACTATGTGTCGTGTAAATTTTCCCACCGTTTTGAAAAAAAAAAAAAAAAACTTTTTCGACTCCTCCTAGACTGTTGCTCTGATTTTTATGAAAATCAAACCAGATCATCTTCAGGCCTTGCTGACAAAAAGTTATGGAATTCAAGTTGATCAGTGAAACCGTTCTCGAATATCACGCAAATGAATTTGACGAAAAGCATGCCAAAATGGATGTGAGGCTATATCTCTGCAATGCTTTAGCGTATTGAGACCAAACTTGGTGCGTGTTATAATAACCATGACCTGAGGCTACCTGCAAAATTTCGGCACAGCGCCACCTAGTGGTCAGGAGATATGAAAAATTCCCATTTTTGCTTATATATTCTGAATGGTTTGGCCAAAAATCACAAGACTGGTCTGTTTAGATTTAGTGTGCCATACCGAGTGGAACAATACCCAGTTTACCATTTTGGCCATTTGGCCATTTTGAATTTTGTCGTATAATGCTGTATTTTACGACCGTATTGGCATAACGTTGCTTTGGTCAAAAGCGATAAACTGTTAAATCATATTACTAATGAATGTATTTTTTTTCAGCCATTTTGACTAAAATCATCTTAAAATTACACATTTTTGCAGTTGGTCTGATGCTCGCTGCCTTGCTTGCCTCTGTAGTGCTTGAACTCTTAACAGCTCTATTCATACTTGGATTTCATACTCCTTTTATTTATACTGTTTGCACACCTGATGTACTGTAACGAACATAGATGTTTATCTCATAGGGTACTACATCGTGACCCCTCGGTCCCCTGGAAGTTGGGATAAAAAATTCCGTATCTACAGTCTTCCTCTGACTCCTACAAAGGAATCAATGTGTCTGCAATTCTGGTTAGTATTTCTCCCTGCAGTAACATTTGGAAACATTCAGCTTATTTGTGCAAAATTACTTTAAATGCAGATTAAGATGACACAATGCTAGAATCAGTGTTAAGTAAGTTACTATAAAAAAGTAATTATTTACTTTTTACTTTGTTACTAATTACACCTTCAACAGGGTAATTAGATTACCATACTAGTTACTCTCTCTTAAAAGTATTGCATTACTTATTACTAATTAATTTCTAAATGTAAGCAATTTTATATTTGAAAGAATTCAAATTTAGTTTCATGTCTATCCCTGTATGGTTTAACTTGATATGCAACTTCGACCAGTGGAAGACTACAAGGACAGGCATGAAACTGCTCTTTGAATTATTTCAAATAAATAATATAAAATTGCATAAATTATTCTTGAACTGTCCAAAATATTTAAAGTGATAAGGTTACATTAAAAACATAAATATTCTGATGTTAAATCCTCTATTGTATTATATAGAATTATTCTATACACTCTTAAATATAAAGGTTCTTCATTGGCATCAGTGGTTCTATGAAGAACATCCATGGAACCTTTCAAATGCAGAAAAGGTTCTTTAGATTTTTAAAAAGTTCTTCAAAATGGTTCTTTTAGGAACTGTTCACTGAAAGGTTCTTTGGGGAACCAAAAATGGTTCTTCTGGCATCACTGCAAAACACCCTTTTTTAAGAGTGTAGTCTACGCAGTATTTAATGCAATTACATCTGAAGTAACTGTAATTAAATTACAGAAAAATTAAGAGTGTAATCCCTTACTTTACTTTTTCAAGGAAAATGTAATTAAAATATAGTAATTAATTACTTAGCAATGCATTACACCCAACACTGGCTAGAATTAATCAAGTATGTGTGCATCTCTTTGTGAAAAAGTACTGAATGTGCATTTTAAATCTTAAAAAAAAGTACTTACATACACTGCTGCTTGAAAGTTTGTGAACCCTTTACAATTTCTTGTAAAGGGTACATATTTGCAACGCACGGATATGTAACAATGGATCATTTTTCTCAATAAATAAATGACAAATAAAAATGTTTTGTCTAATTTGTTTGATTGGGTTCTCTTTTTTTTACTTTCAGGACTTGCGTAAAAATCTGATGATGTTTTGGGTCATATTTATGCAGAAAATTGTAAAGGGTTCACAAACTTTCAAGCAGCACTGTATAATATATATATTAGTACATTGGAGTAAGCATGCTTTTTCGACCTGTAAGACTAAAGTTCAGCTAATTTAATATAAATGTATCTATAATGCATTTTCAATGAACTGTAAACATAGGTCACACTTCAGTAATAAGTGCTGTTCTCTGTAAGTGTTTTCTGACT
This sequence comes from Tor tambroides, assembly GCA_021397915.2. Taxonomy (NCBI): domain Eukaryota; kingdom Metazoa; phylum Chordata; class Actinopteri; order Cypriniformes; family Cyprinidae; genus Tor; species Tor tambroides. The sequence continues at coordinate 76,649 of JAFVLL020006978.1, read as the reverse complement.
GTCCCTGTGCTCTTGGAGGTATCACATGTTTGGAGCGGAGGTTTGGCGTCTGACGGTTACGGCTCAAGAAGGTTCATCCGTCTCCATCCTCTTCCAGAAAGAAGGGAACTACGGTGACAACTGGAACTACGGTCAAGCCACGCTAAACATCACTGCGGAGGCTGTGGTCAGCTCACATACAAACGGCTTAGAAAGTCATCGATAGGACACATTTCTCAATACTTAGGTCACTTTTTCAAAACTCTTCACACAGCGAGCACAACATCAGTCTATGAGGCTAAACTGTGGATCATTTATCATTGCTTTGGCACAAAATGCATTCATTGACCACATCTGTCAAATTACATCAATTCTTTTATCACTTCGACACAAACACCACCAAAACTTTGCGTACTATACAAGCCAATTTGCACATGTTTACATACTGTTTTCAAAACTATTCAAACCTAGCACAGTCCAAAATTGAATAAGACAGAAATTTGCAACATTTCTACAGTAATATCATATAGAAAAATATTCTGAATGTAAAAAATCAAATATTATCAAAGCAGTTGCATTTAGTCTTTCACTTTCATTACCATCTATACAAAAGGGGAAAAAATTAGTAATTGTGTACCGTAATGGAGCATATAATACTGCAGTGAATTATAAACAGTAGAGAGTATCATTCTTGTTTTGTAAAAAAAAATTGCAAAAAGAAATCATTGTATAATGCTGTCTGTTAGAGTTTTTTAGGTCGTTGTGTTATGAGTGATAAAGTGTGTTTGTTTGCTAGAGTTCTGGAAGAATGAGTTGATTTGAGACATTAATGAAGTGTTTTGGTAGTTTTAGTCATGTTGAATGTGAAATGAACTGCTGTCAAGCTGAAAGATGGTTAGGAGAACTGTGTTAAGAGGTTTGAAAAGGTGACTTTAGTATTGAGAAATGTGTCCTAGAGATTGTAAAAAACCGTAACGTTTAGGGTCGGGTATCAATTGAATGTGATCAATTCTGATTCCAATTCTGCTTATCGATTCTGATTCTTATCGATTTCCAGTTTCGATTCCAATGTGGTTATAAAAAACGGAGTCAAACATTTAGATACCAAACATATTTATTCTGTGTCTCTTTTTGCAAAACATTTAACTGCTGCTGAATAGCATGAACAAAAATCAGCCGGCTACATAAAAACTGGACTCCATTAAGAGCTGTTTGTGTGCAAAATAGAGCTGCATTATAATAGATAAATTGAGACTTTTTTTTTTTTAAATGAAGGTTGTAGTTCTCTCACAATCCTGAAGAAAAAAAAAAATTAGGCAACTGAACAAAATCTGATGGAATTTATGAATGGAGTGATTCAACGACTCACTCAAGATTGACTTGTTTCATTACTGGATGAATCAGTGTTTTTGAATGAATCTCTTGAATGAATGATTCAATGACTCACTCGAGATTGACTTGTTTCATTACTGGATGAATCAGTGTTTCTGAATGAATCTCTTGAATGAATGATTCAGTGACTCACTCAAGATTGACTTGATTCATTACTGGATGAATCAGTGTTTCTGAATGAATCTCCTGAATGAATGATTCAGTGACTCACTCGAGATTGACTTGATTCATTACTGGATGAATCAGCGTTTTCGAATGAATCTCCTGAATGAATGATTCAATGACTCACTCAAGATTGACTTGTTTCATTACTGGATGAATCAGCGTTTCTGAATGAATCTCTTGAATCAATGATTCAAAGACAAATACATTTTTAACAGCTACCTAAAAAAAAAAGATGCACACACAGGAATTGATAGGTGGAATTGAAATTGTAATTTTACAACAAGTATCAGATTCCTGACCTTCAGTATCTGATTCTGGAATTGGAATTGATTTTTGATTTCCAGCTCTAGTAATGTTCATTTGGTTTGTCTCTCAGGTGGTCTTTGAAGCAGAGAAGAAGGCAGGGTTTCTGAATGACATTGCTCTGGATGATATCAGCGTCGCGGCTGGTTCCTGTGGACTGGCCCCTCCGGAGCCGACTCCGGTCCCTACTCCCACCGCTGCTGCTCCTATTCCAGGTGAGCAATTACACCTGCTGCTTTCATTCTTATGACACATCTATTAGCACAAGATTGCAAAGGAGTCACATTTATGTGCAGTGTTGAGTAAGTTACTCTAAAAAGTAATTAATTACTTGTTACTAATTACACAAGGCTCAATTCTTGCACCGCTCTTGTTTAGCCTGTATATGCTCCCACTAAGTCAGATAATGAGGAAGAACCAAATTGCCTATCACAGCTATGCTGATGATACCCAGATTTACCTAGCCTTATCTCAAATGACTACAGCCCCATCGACTCCCTCTGCCAATGCGTGATGAAATTAACTGAAGGTTGGATGTGCCAAAACTTTCTTCAGTTAAACAAGGAGCCTGAAGTCATTGCATTTGGAAATAAAGATGAAGTTTTCAAGGTAAATGCATATCTTGACTCTAAAGGTCAAACAACTAAAAAGCAAGTAAAAAATCTTGGGGTGTTTCTGGAGACAGACCTTAGTTTTAGTAGTCATGTCAAAGCAGTAACTAAATCAGCATACTATCATCTCAAAAACATTGCAAGAATTAGATGCTTTGTTTCCAGTCAAGACTTGGAGAAACTTGTTCATGCCTTTATCACCAGCAGGGTAGATTATTGTAATGGTCTCCTCACCGGCCTTCCCAAGAAGACCATTAGACAGCTGCAGCTCATCCAGAACGCTGCTGCCAGGATTCTGACTAGAACCAGAAAATCTGAGCATATCACACCAGTCCTCAGGTCCTTACACTGGCTTCCAGTTACATTTAGGATCGATTTTAAAGTACTTTTACTCGTTTATAAGTCACTCAATGGCCTAGGACCTAAATACATTGCTGATATGCTCACTGAATACTCAAACCTAACAGACCACTCAGATCATTAGGATCGAGTCAGTTAGAAATACCAGGGTTCACACAAAACAAAGGGAGTCAGCTTTTAGCTATTATGCTGCCCGCAGCTGGAACCAGCTTCCAGAAGAGATCAGATGTGCTAAAACGTAGCACATTTAAATCCAGACTCAAAACTCATTTGTTTAGCTGTGCATTTGTTGAATGAGCACTGTGCTACGTCCGAACTGACTGCACTGTATTTTATGCATAATCATTTTCTATTTCTGTTTTAAATTCATTTTAAATCAATTTCTAATTCCTTGTCTTTATTATTTTTATTTCTTTGTTTTTATTGCTGTGATTATTTTTATTTTACTTTTTTAATGACTATTTTACTTCCTTTTATGTAAAGCACTTTGAATTACCACTGTGTATGAAATGTGCTATATAAATAAACTTGCCTTGCCTTGCCTTGCCTTGCCTTGCCTTGCCTACATCTTCAACAGTTGTTACTCAACAAATTACTCTCTCCAAAAAGTATTTAATTACTAATTAATTTCTAAATACTATATCAACCTCGACAAGTATACCAGGATAGACATGAAATGATTCTTTTAATTCTTTCAAATAAATAATAAATAGCTACATAAATTATTCTGCTCACACTTTAGATTAGGGTCCAATTCTCACTATTAACTATGACTTTTTCCTCAATATACTCCTAATTACTGCTTATTAATACTTAGTAAAGTAGTTGTTAAGGAATTGGGTAGGATTAAGGATTTAGAATAAGGTCTTGCAGAATAAGATATTAATATGTGCTTTTTAAGTAATAATAAACAGCCAGTAATATTCATGCTAAATTAATAATGAGAATTGGACACTAAAGTGTTAGCAATATTCTTATTAACTCACCAAAGTATTTAAAGTGAGAAGGAAACATAAAAAGCATGCATTTTAAGGTTAGACTTTAAATTGTGATGTTAAATCCACTATTGTACTGTATATAAATGTTCTACAGTCTATACACAGTATTAAATTCAATTACATAGGAGGTAACTGTAATTAAATTACTGAAAAAATAAGAGTAATCCCTTACTTTACTTTTTTGAGGTTACTTAGTAATCACTTAGTAACTAGTTACACCCAACGCTGTTTATGTGATTAGTTTGAATGATTTATCCTAGAGGATTGTGGGGGACCGTTTGACCTGTATGAATCCAACTCCACATTCAGCTCTCCAAACTACCCCAACGGCTACGGACACCAAGCTTCGTGTGAGTACTAAACAGATTATATTAAGAATACAGAACAATTTATGGAAGATTCTAAAAAAAAAGATGTAAAATTGTACCCCTAGCTGCTTCAGTTTGTAATGTTTTGATTATTATGGTTGATCTTGTTCAGGTATGTGGACTTTACATGCTACGGAAGGACAGAATATCCAGCTGCATTTTCAAGATGTTGCTTTAGAGATGGCTTATGACGTTTTGGAAATTCGAGATGGAGTGACGCCCTATTCAGCATTGCTAGGTGAATTTGCATATATTTACAAATGTTTTATTTATTTAAGCATGCGTTTATATTATACATAATGGGGGGATTTTAATACATTTTTAATAAAGAACTTTTTTTTTTTAAAGAGTCTCTTCTGCTCAGCAAGGCTGTATTTATGTATCAAAAATACTGTAAAAATTGTGAAATATTATTAGAATTTAAAGCTGTTTTTATGCATTCATCTTGTTTAAACTGTAATTTATTCCTGTGATCAAAGCTGTATTTTCAGCATCATTACTGCAGTCTTCAGTGTCACATGATCTTCAGAAATCATTCTAATATGCTGATTTACTGCTCAAGAAACATTTCTGATGATTATCAATGTTGAAAACAGTTGTGCTGCTCAGTATTTCTGTGGAAACTGTGATGAAACTTTATAAATGTCTTTTCTGTCACTTTTCATCAATTTAATGTATCCTTGCTTCACAAGTATTTTTTTACTCCAAACTTTTGATATGTATAATAACAACTGTAATTCCACTGACCACTGATATGAAATACACATAAAATGGCATAATATTCCATATTTAACATAAATGTTACATTTGCATGAAGTTTATTTGCACAAAATGCAATGACAGTAAATGAGTAATGTGTGTGTGTGTTCTTCGTTGAAGGTGTCCTAACTGGGGATCGTTCCTTCCCGGATCTGTTCTCCACAAGCTCTCAGATGACAGTCATGCTTTTCACAGATGCTTCAGGCAACGACAGAGGCTTTCAGGCCAACTTCAGCACAGGCCTTAACCTCGGTCAACCAGGTCAGTCTTCTGCTGTGCACTATATGTGACCCTGGAGCACAAAACCAGTCTTAAGTAGCACAGGTATTTTTCTCAATATTTAGATTTTTTTGCACCCTCAGATTCCAGATTTTCAAACAGTTGTATCTCAGCCAAATATTGTCCTATCCTAACAAACCATACATCAATGGAAAGATTATTGATATACAAAAAATGACCCTTATGACTGGTTTTGTGGTCAGCACAATCTCATGGAGACGGCTTAAGAAATGACATGAACCTCTGGTCAATCTGCAGATCCCTGTGCCAGCGGTCAGTTTCAGTGCAGCACCGGAGTGTGTGTGTCCAGCTCAGGTGTGTGTGACGGGACAGAAGACTGCTCTGATGGCTCTGATGAAGCTGACTGTGGTGAGTCAACAATCTGAACCACAACAAAACCCAACAGATCAAATCAAGCTGTTGATCACAGGCTCTGCTGTGTTTTAGTGCACATAATCAAAGATAACGTCACTGCGACTGAACGACTGAGAATTCAAGTCCAGAATCATCTTTATACGGTGTGTGTTCAAGACTGGAGCTCTCAGCTCTCGGACTTCTTCTGCCGATACCTGGGCTACAGGTAAACACTTAACGATCCAATACAATAAACATATGATCATATTAAGCCTGCAGAGCCTGACATATGAAATAATAGTCAGACAAATGACATTTTTAAATGGAATTGTTGATTAAATCTTTACACAAAATATTAAAATAAAAAGATGTATATGTGTTTTTGTTGAGTGTCATATTTGATTCATCAGGCTTTTATGGCTCATATAGTATAATATAGTGAAAATATGGAGCTCATATTTGAGGAAAAAACAGCTCAGTTTTATTAAGAAGCTTAAACTGAGCAAAACTCTGAAATTCGGTGCAGTTGTTGATATTTATACAAAAAGTATAAACTATCAATCAGATGACAGAAGTAAAGCCTGTTTTTGCCACTGAAAAAAATAAGAAAAGGTCATTGATTTTTTTTCATCTCACAATTGCATGATATAAACTTGCAATTCTGAAAAATAAACTTGCAATTGTGAGAAAAAGTCAAAATTGTGAGATTTAAACTTGTAATTCTGAGAGATACAGTCAGAATTGTGAGACATAAACTCATCATTGTGAGAAAATAGTCTTTTTCCCCTCAGAATTGGACTTTGTCAGTCATAATTGCAAGTTTATATCTCAGAATTCTGATAAAAGTAGTCAGAATTGTGAGAAAAAATTGTGAGAGATGAACAATTTTCAGAAAAAAAATCAGAATTATGAGTTATAAAGTCAGAATTGCGAGATATAAACTTGCAAGTTTGATCAAGTCAGAATTATGAGCTATAAAGTCAGAATTGCGAGATATAAACTTGCAATTTTGATTAAGTCAGAATTGTGAGCTATAAAGTCAGAATTGCGAGATATAAACTTGCAATTTTGATTAAGTCAGAATTGTGAGCTATAAAGTCAGAATTGCGAGATATAAACTTGCAAGTTTGATCAAGTCAGAATTATGAGCTATAAAGTCAGAATTGTGAGATATAAACTTGCAATTTTGAGAATAAAGTCAGAATTGTGAGTTTTTTATTTTATTCTTTATTCATTGGCAGAAAAGGGTTTCCATACACAAGGCATGTAGTAGATTGTGAACAAAAGTTTTGATCTTATTGATGATTAAATATCAAATATGATAGATTCATAGGGCTTAAAATAGTTAATCAAATAATAGGGAAACAGTGTGAAAAGTGTCATGTTGTTTGCTGTCTGTAGGTCAGGAGATGCTTCGTTCTCCATCATTATGGACGGAGATGCTCCTTTCACTACTGTAAGTGTGAATGCTAACGGCTCACTGGATCTGAAACCCAGGTAAGCACTACAATAACCAATCGTTTTCTGAAAAACACATTTATTGGCCTATAAAATCTCATTTCAAATTCTTTTGTGTCTTGTTAAAGTGACACGTGCCTCAGTGAGAAGATCGTGTCTCTGCACTGCAACAATAAGCGTAAGTTTGAACCCTCAGCTTAGTGTTGTAGTACTCGAGACCGCTTCTTGAGACCGGTCTTAAGACCATTTTTTGATGGTCTTGGTCTCGTCTCGGTCTCGACCGCATTTGTACTCGGTCTTGTCTTGGTCTCAGACTAAGAAGACTTGGGATTTTGTTTCAAGACCGGTCAAGACCACAACTGCAGGGATATCACTAAATTATCTGATTTATTTACATCCATCATTAATGTGATTGCATGTAAAACTTCCTGCTTCAAATGCAATCAATAAAAAACTAAATATTGCCCCCTATTATCCACAACATTATTTGAAGACCCCCCTCCACTCAAACAAAATATTTTAGAGCTTAGCATGACTAGAAAGATGTACATTCATTATAAAAATAACCAAATACTAAGAAATATCTTTGATTTTTACCTGTTTTAGTTCATTTTAATGCTTGTTTTGTTTTTTTTTAAACCATTTTAAGTCATCTTGAGGCCCCATAGTGGGCCCCGGCCCCTGGCTGAGAACAAATGAATTATACTGCTATGCCGAGTCAGAAATTATTGAGGATCTGTGTCAAAAATATCACTAAAAATGAATACATGCTTCCACAAAATTCAAGATATTGTTGCAAAAAAAAGTGCTTGAGTTTGAGATGTGGATTTTGATATTATAATATGATATAATTAAGCAATATCACAAGAGCAAGAGAACTGTTTTGGGAAAAAAAAATGATATTGCTTTTATAAAAACATTCAGTAAACCATTTTAAACATTATTCTCAACATTATTTATGCATTTGTAACTGTACCAATTCAGATGCAGCTTCTGTGCCACTGCAGTGCAAAGATGAATTTTGTTAGAGATTTCATATGATTGCTAACAGCACTGTAAGTGTCTTATTATTGTATGTAATGATTAAAAATAAGGCATTTCTCAGGCAGTGAATGTGGATCCTTTAGATGAATTTGAGCAATGCTGGTCTGGTCTTGGTCTTGTCTTGGTCTTTGATTAGGTGGTCTTGACTACAACACTACCTCAGCTTGACTTCATTCACTCTCAGAATCTCCAGGAACTCACCCTCTCTCATTGTGTCTCACTGTGTTCAGCATGTGGCGCCCGTATAGTCCCCTTAAAGAGTGAGACTATTGTGGAGACGGACGGAAACAGAGCGGGCAGAGTGGTGGGCGGGCAGGATGCCCAGGAAGGGGCGTGGCCGTGGATAGCTTCTCTGCGCTGGTTGGGCGGTCATGTCTGCGGGGCCACTTTGATTGACAGGGAGTGGCTGATCACCGCTGCACACTGTGTTTATGGGTAAGCGGTTAGGGTTGGGTATCGTTTGAATTTTATCAATTCCAATTCTGCTTATTGATTCCAATTCTTATTGATTCTGATCCCTACTAAAAAAATAATATATTTAAACTACATTTATTTCACACTCAGTATAGTTCAAATCTATTAACATATTTACTGACACACTGCTCAAGACTTACTGATATAACAATTAGAATTAAACTTTATTTGGTGCACCACTTGTGTACAATGCACATTTCTTAATGTTAAGCCTAAAATGTGTTTTAATGTCAGTATTGATGAGGATTATATGATCTTTGAATAATAATGATAAGATATTTAAAGTGTACCTGAAGTATACTTGCAATAGTTGCACTTTAGCACAATCAAATATACTTCAGTATATCTTTAGTTGGACTTCAGCACA
>JAFVLL020006978.1:26487-67638 GCA_021397915.2 Tor tambroides | reverse complement strand
ACATTACTGGATGAATCAGTGTTTCTGAACGAATCTCTTGAATGAATGATTCAGTGACTCACTCGAGATCGACTTGTTACATTACTGGATGAATCGGTGTCTTTGAATGAATCTCTTGAATGAATGATTCAAAGACAAATACATTTCCTCTTTTCGCCACCTAAAAAAAAAGATGCACACACAGGAATTGATAGGTGGAATTGAAATTGAAATTTTACAACAAGTATCCAATTCCTGACCTTAAGTATCCGATTCTGGAATTGGAATTGATTTTCGATTTCACTTTAAAATCACAAACATGTACTGAGAAACTGAATATGGTTTGATCTTGTAGAAAGAACGTGCACCTGTCAAACTGGGCAGTGGCGCTGGGTCTTCATTCTCAGTTCGGCTCGGATAACTCAAACAGACAAAATCATCTGATCGATCAGGTGATCATGCACCAGCGCTATGACAAGAGAACCAAGGAGTCTGACTTTGCTCTGATGCACTTAAAGACGCCTGCCAACTTCACAGGTATGCAGGCAAAACTTGTCTGGATTCTAATGTGTTTTTTATTTTACAGGCATGCTAAAGGTGCATAATGTAATTTTTTGTTTGTTTCCAATACAACAACATGCCATTATCAGTGCAATTGTGGTCATACCTTACACTACCATTCAACAGATTTATTATTTTTTTAAAGAAATGAATACTTTTATTCAGTAAGGATGCATTAAATTGAAATTGACACAAATGTTTAATGTTACAAAAGATTTATATGCCAAATAAATGCTGTTCTTTTAAACTTTCTATTCATCTGTGAATCCTGAAAAATAAAATGTATCTCAGTTTCCACAAAAATATTGAGCAGCACAACTGTTTTCAACATTGATAATAATCAGAAATGTTTCTTGAGCAGCAAATCAGCATATTAGAATGATTTCTGAAGATCATGTGACACTGAAGACTGCAGTAATGATGCTGAAAATACAGCTTTGATAAATTAAAATGTTAAAATAGAAAATGTAATATTAGACTTCTTTCAATATAAAAAAATGCTTTTGAATGGTAGTGTATATGCAGGCTGTTTTTCATCCATGATTGACTTATTTTGCATATGAAAGTAATTAGTGCAATTAGTATGCAACTTAATTTATTAAGTAATTATTTGCATAAAGCCAATTTTTGGCCCCCTTTATGATATTTTGACATTATTTTCATGACACTTAAACACTTTTTCTCATTTAGATTCTGGGTGAAATCTTTGTGGGATTGATTTTGAAGATTTTTAAGTGTACTGATTTGTGTAAATTTTCTTGTCTGATTTGTAAGAAATGATCCACCAAGTATTAAAAAGAAAATGTAAACCATAGAAGTGGATTATTATCTTCCAGATTACGTTCAGCCCATCTGCCTGCCAGATGCTGGAGCTGAGATTGAAGAAGGGAGAAAGTGCTTTATTGCTGGTTGGGGATTGGTGGCTGAAAATGGTCAGATATCTACATACACATTTGTGCATTCAGTGTTTTTCTGAAGCACACAGAGATTTGAGTTTGTAATATTGCTGTTGTTGTTCTGCAGGCTCTGTAGCTAATGTGTTACAGGAAGCCGTTGTGCCGCTTTTAAGCAACAAACAGTGTCAGGAATGGCTGCCGGAGTACAACATTACTGAGAGAATGCTGTGTGCTGGATTTGCTGAAGGAGGAGTGGACTCCTGTCAGGTGTGTGCTGTACACTCACACAGGAATAGAGTACATGCTCTCATTTTTTTGGTTGAGACTAAAAAAGCTTTTTTGGTTTAAGACTAGATCAAGAATATAGAACTTTTTATTTTGATTGATAAAATCTCAGCATGTCAGATCTGTGAAATATATTAGCCTGTATTCTGCTGAAAAAAAAAAGCACACACACACACACACACACACACACACACACACACACACACACACACACACACACACGTCTGGTTTGCTATCCTTGTGGGGACTCTCATAGGCGTAATGGTTTTTCTGCTGTACAGACCGTATTTTCTATCGTCCTACACCAACCCTACACCTAAACCTACCCCTTACAGGAAACTTTCTGCATTTTTACATTTTGATTTATAAGCTTGTTTACCCGTGGGGACCTCAATTTAGGTCCCCACCGTGACACAAGTCCCCACGAGGATATTAATATTCAGGTCTAAGTCCCCACCGGGATAGAAAAAACAAGTACACTCACACACACACACACACACACACACACACACACACACACACACACACACTCACACTCACACACTCACACACACACACACACACACACACACACACTCACTCGCACACACACACACACACACACACACACACACACACACACACACACACACACACACACACACACACACACACACACACACACACACACACACACACACTCACACTCACACACACACACACACACACACACACACACACACGTTTTTTAATGTTTTTAAAGAAGTTCTCTTCTGCTCATCAAAGCTGTATTTTTTTAAAATCAAAAATACAAAAAACAAACAAACAAACAAACAAACAGTAATATAGTGAAATATAATTACAATTACTGTTTTTTGTTTTGATATACTTTAAAATATTATTTATTCCTGTGATCAAAGCTGCATTTTCATCAGCAATCTTCAGTATCACATGATCCTTCAGAAATAATTTTGCTTGATTTATTATCAATGATGGAAATAGTTGTGCTGTTTAATATTTTTTTTGAAACCTGTGACACTTTTTTTTCAGGATTCACAGATGAATAAAAAGTTAAAAAGAACAGCATTTACTTAAAGTAGAAATCTTTTGTAACAATTTACACTACCATTCAAAAGTTTGGGGTCAGTATTTTTTTTCACTTCTTCTTTTGACAGAAACTAATACTTATAATCAGCAAGGATGTGTTAAACTGATAAAAAGTGATAGTAAAGGCTTACATTGTTGCAAAAGAATTCCATTTTAAATAAATTCTGTTCTTTGTTACTTTTTTTTTTATCAAAGAATCTTGAAAAAAGTATCACAGGTTCCAAAAAATTATTAAGCAGCAAAAAACTTTTCAGTATTGATAATAAATCAGCATATTAGAATGATTTCTGAAGGATCACTTCTTTATTTTTGATAAAATAGATGCAGCCGATGAGCATAAGCAGTGGCGGATTAAGACTTTTTGGTAGTCAGTAACAACAGAGCCTGTGGAAAAGTGCATAAAACTATGCCAGCAAGAACACAACCTGTTATCAAAGCCAGAGGAGGCCATACAAAAGAAAAAATCAGTTTTGAGTAATATATGGGCATCGAAACAAAAACACACGGGTACACAGCACTGTAGATCGGCGATAGATCGCGCATAAAACACTTTCAATAAGACATTCAGGGAACTTAGTACGTTCTGATGAAGGGTGTATATAGACCATGGCTAGATAGATGTTTGAGAATACACCGCTTGTCTCACCGGAGAAAATGTACAGTATTTGTGTGGCGCCCCTGTGGTTAATCCGCCTATGAGCATAAGAGATGTCTTTAAAATCATTCAGAATCTTACTGGTCCCCAACTTGAACAGCAGTGTATTTGTGAGGATGAGGAAATGTTTCTATCTGAGTTGTATTGTTCTGGGTGCAGGGGGATTCTGGCGGGCCGCTGATGTGCGAGGAGGCTGACGGTTGGGTTCTGGTCGGCGTCACGTCTTTCGGCATCGGCTGTGCTCGACCGCAGCGGCCCGGAGCTTACGCTCGAGTCAGTCAGTTCATCCAGTGGACAGCAGAGAACAGGCGCCTCTATTCAGACTGGAGAGGCTTCTGATCAGTTCATTTCTACTGCCTTCTATAATAATCACCACTAAATGATCTGTGCACTTTACTGTCATTACACAAACCTATTCATGTGAATGATGATGGAGGGAAATGTTTTTGTTGTTTGATACTGTAAATAATTCTGAAATTTATATTATATAAAATATACATTCATTTGGAATCGAGTAATTTTTTGAAGTTGAATTATTTACTGAAAATTAATATATATTTTGATACAGTTGTTTTACTGTGTATCATAAAAAAGACTTTATTTCTTGTAATGTTTGAGAACTTCTCAGTTATGTCAAAGTCTTTGGTTTTATGCTTTGAGTGGAATTTCAAAATACACAACTTTTCACAATTAATGAGAAAAGACAGATGAAGCAGTGCATGTCTCGCCTAATAAAGAGAATTTCAAGAACGTCACATTTCACCTATAAAAATAAGCATATGCTTTTTTCATGAAGCACCATTAAATGAACTTACAATTACTGAGGGAAACATAGCTTTTCAAAACTCTGAATTAAATGAACAAATTGCTTCACCAGCTGCTCAAAACCATGTAAACACAATAGGAGAAAACATATTAGATTTCATTCAATATATGTATTTTATATGGCTATGTATAATGATGTTGCCTTTTACAAACCAACTAGGCTCTAAATGTTTTAATAATAGTCATATGTAATAATATATTAAATGAATTTACAAATAAATAACATTATTAGTGTTTTTATTTCTACTCCTTGTTTTGTGTGTTATTAGGCAGGGCTTGCCAAACTAGGTTATTAATAAGTAAGTATAATTCTTTTTTTGTATTATTCAGGCATAAGTATTAAAATTCATGAAGTTATTTAACTGCTTCCAAACAGAAGATCCGGAACTCTTGAATAGTTTTGAAACGCGCCGGAATTATTTTTGAGGCGCACCGCAGCACAAGCGCCGCTCTCAAAATCCACCCTAATTATTTCCTAACGAGTTATTTTCTACCTTAATGCACCAAGTCCCGGTTTATAACACTAGAAAAACAAAACACGTCTGTATTAATCATGTCAATGAATCATTAGCAGTTCTGCCGTGAACTTTAGCCGTAATTTAGCATCTTTTCCTTCCCCTGTTGCTTCTGATCGAAAGGAGCAGCAGTTAAAATGGTCCCTCATGTAAACATTAGAAGCGCTTTTGCAGATGTGCCGCATGTTGTCGTGGCATTGCTCATTACTGTAGTTCTGAATGTGGTGTTTTGTCGGAGTGCTGAGATTGACGCGGGGAAATGTGTTATTTGGGGTCCTGGACTGGATCCTGAAGTTGTGCTTCCGGTCAGATACTTCTACATTCAGACCGTCGATACTCAAGGACAAAACATCACCGTCTCTCCAGGTGAGGATCAAAAACATCGATTATATACGAACATATCTGTTAGAAAGGGATTTATATATTTTGTAACCAACATATATTTTTAAATTTTAGACAAATATATGTATAAGAGTGAAGCTCAATGAATATAGTATTTTTTGAGTATTGTAAAGTATGTTCTTTGCTGAATTTTATTCAGATGTGTTATAGGTTATACACTACAAATGAATTTATTTCTCCAAATGTGACAAACGTGAATGTATTTTCTTGGATTAATATATATATATATATATATATATATATATTAAATTATATTTATATTTTCAAAATGTATTAAAAAAATTACAAAAATAAATAAATAAAAATAATAAAAAAGCCAAAAAATATATAGGTAGAAAATATATTCATGCAAATGTATTTTGAAGCATGTTTTATCAAATATATATTTTTTATATGTATTTTGAAATATATTTACAACTATATTTGAAAATATATATTTTTTCCTGTATAAGGGTGTCTTTATCCTAAAGTGTCATATAATTTCTGAATGCTTGAATGTACGTTCTGCTGTTTGTGAATGTTTTGAATTTAACTGTTTTAATAAAGGATGACCAGATTTTTGTTGCTTCTTAAAAAGTCAATATGTAGTAAAATATTAGTAATCAGTGCAAATTGAAATGTAGTTGTCAGATTGACTGGAAGCGGTGTTTGTTTGGATCTGGTGCATGTGGGTTTCAGTGGTTTGTGTTTTGTTATTGTAGCTAAAGACTCGTTCGGAGTGAAGGTATGGTCTCTGGAGAAGGAGTATGTTCGTGTTCATGTTCCAGCTCCTTTAGACCGGGGCGATGGCTCTCTGCTGGTCAGATACCGGCTCTATGGAAGCTCTTCAAAGGGCCTGAAGATTGAAGTCTTGTATCAAGACAAGCCCGTGGCAAACTCACCCTACACTCTTAAGGGTAAAGGGATTTTATCTCATATACATTCATTTTATGGTCTATAATATATGCTTAGTTTTCCTGGCCAAACTAATAATAATTAGTTTTCTTTAAGTAGCAAACATACCCTTGCAAAAAAGAAGTGCACTTAACTGTATTAATTGTGCACTTGTAGTGTGCTTCAGATTGTAGAGGTATATTTTGGAAAAAACAAACAAACTGATTAATAAGATAATATATACCAGAAGAATGAAATGACTCCAAAAAATGAAAGAATAACCAATTTTCCCTTAATGATAAACATCATGAGTGCATGTACCATCGGTTAACATCTAAAAAAAAAAAAAGTATTTTAATGACTCTTTAATGAAATAAAAGGGCACTTAAAAGTGTAAATAGAGTACACTTTCTCATGGCTGTTTTTAAACTTTACAAGGTTCACTTTGTAGTAATGCCAAACAGTTTTACTCTAAAGTTCATTTTAATTCATTATGTTTGAATTATCTTTTGTTGTGGTTCACACTTATTTTGATGTGTTGATTAATAGATTGAAACACATGTAAAGCACTTGATTATAACTGTAGTGTGTTATTTGATATGACATGTTAAGTTACTAGTTTTTAAATGCACTAATTGCAGCTTCATTATAAATGTGTAATTGCAAATATATTTAAATGCATAATTTACACAGTTCAATAGAAATGGCATTAAAGCATATGTTAGTTCATCATAAATGCATGTCAGTACATTCAAAGACAATAGAAGTGACTATGAAACTGCGTTATTTGTCTTATTTAAGTCGATCAAAAAACACTTTAAAGTTCAGCTAATTGCATTTAATATAAATTTAACCTGTAATACATTTAAATGTCCACAAAATTACATCTAGTTCTTACATAAGTATATTATTTCTGACAAGTGCTCTGTTAAAGTATGCTAAAGTGCACTTCTTTGTCACAAGGGTATTACTTAAAGGCAAGACTATTTTCTCATTTGTGTCCCTGGAGCACAAAACCAGTCTTAAGTCGCTGGGGTATATTTGTAGCAATAGCCAACAATACATTGTATGGGTCAAAATTATCAATTTTTCTTTTATGCCAAAAATCATTAGGATATTAAGATCATGTTCCATGAAGATATTTTGTAAATTTCCTACCGTAAATATATCAAAACTTCATTTTTGATTAGTAATATGCATTGTTAAGAACTTCATTTGAACAACTTTAAAGGAGATTTTCTCAATATTTAGATTTTTTTGCACCCTCAGATTCCAGATTTTCAAATAGTTGCATCTCAGCCAAATATTGTCCTATCCTAACAAACTAATTTATTCAGCTTTCAGATGATTTATACATCTCAATTTCACAAAATTGATCCTTATGACTGGTTTTGTGCTCCATGGTCGCATATGTCTGCGGTTCGTTTAGGTTGTGCTTGATCAGATCTGTGACTCTGTCAGGTCCAGTGTATCATGAGTATTGTGATTGTCCGGAGCAAGACGCAGGCGTCTGGAGGAGCTCTCTGCAGTGTCCAGAGGACGAGCCCCAGATCCAGCAGGACTTCAGCTCCTTCCCGTCTGTGGATCTGCAGCGCCTCCTGCAGGAGGTTCCTCAGCGCTTCTCCAGACGAGGAGGACTCATCCACTACAGCGTGATTGATAACCAGCTGCACCGCCGCTCTCTGGGCAAATACACCGACTTCAAGATGTTCTCCGACGAGATGCTGCTCTCTCTCGCTCGCAAAGTAAGACACACAGCTTCTTTCTTACTTTATATTTGGCTTTAAACATTTGGTAAACAATTTTGGGTCCATTATTGAATATGTGAATTTTTGTTTTAGCTTTTTATAAAATGAAATTTTAATGACATTACACTGGTTGCCAGTTCACCAAAGAGTTGATTTTTTATTAGTCCTTTTTATTAGTTTATGAAGCTTTTCATAGTATGGGACCTACATATATTACTGACTAGGGCTGAGAATGGAAAATCAATTCCAATTCCAGAATCGGATACTTAAGGTCAGGAATCAGATACGTGTTGTAAAATTAAAATATCAGTTCCTGTGTGCGCATCTTTTTTTTTAGTTAGCTAAAAAGGACTGTTAAAATGTATTTGTCATTGAATCATTCATTCAAGAGATTCATTCAGAAACACTGATTCATCCAGTAATGAATCAAGTGAATCTTGAGTGAGTCATTGAATCATTCATTCAAGAGATTCATTCAAAAACACTGATTCATCCGGTAATGAATCAAGTGAATCTTGAGTGAGTCACTGAATCATTCATTCAAGAGATTCATTCAAAAACACTGATTCATCCGGTAATGAATCAGGTGAATCTTGAGTGAGTCATTGAATCATTCATTCAAGAGATTCATTCAGAAACACTGATTCATTCGGTAATGAATCAAGTGAATCTTGAGTGAGTCATTGAATCATTCATTCAAGAGATTCATTCAAAAACACTGATTCATCCGGTAATGAATCAAGTGAATCTTGAGTGAGTCACTGAATCATTCATTCAAGAGATTCATTCAAAAACACTGATTCATCCGGTAATGAATCAAGTGAATCTTGAGTGAGTCATTGAATCATTCATTCAAGAGATTCATTCAGAAACACTGATTCATCCAGTAATGAATCAAGTCAATCTTGAGTGAGTCATTGAATCATTCCATTCATAAATTCCATCAGATTTTTAGTTGTCTAATATTTTTTTTCTTCAGAATTGTGAGAGAACTATATCCTCCATTAAAAAAGTCTGAATTTCTCCAGAATGGTGCAGCTCTATTTTGCACACAAACAGCTCTTAATGGAGTCCAGTTTTTATGTAGCCGGCTGATTTTTGTTCATGCTATTCAGCAGCAATTAAATGCTTTGCAAAAAGAGACACAGAATAAATATGTTTGGTATCTAAATGTTTGACTTCATTTTTTTTAACCATATTGGAATCAAAACTGTGAATTGATAAGAATCGAAATCGATAAGCAGAATCAGAATCTGAATTGATCAAATTGAAACGAGACCCGACCCTATTACTGACTGTTGGTCAAAGTAGGTTCCAAATCACAGTTTAAGATCTTTTGGTGCTGGTTTTTTGGCACACTACACACTGAACTGATCTGGTGGTGCTTCTGTGAGTCATTCTGCCCCAAAATCTTGGAATAGTTTACCAGTTGAACTGAAGGAGGCTCGTAGTATTCATGTTTTTAAAAGACAAGTTAAAATGCATATTTTTAACGTTACTTATGATTCTTGTGTGCAACATTAATTCAGTTGATATTCCAAACTTTTTAGGCTCCTGAATTGATATTTTGAACGTCTTAGGCTGTTTCTGAGTTTAATTTATGTTGATATTGTGTGAAATTGTATGGTCAGTGTTTTTTCTTTTCTATGTCCCTGTAAAGCACTTTGAGTTGCAGTTCATGAATGAATATAAAATTATATATATACAAATAAATAAGTTTATTACTATCATCAGAAAAAATATATTTCATTAAGAAATTATATTATTACTGTAGCAATTGTGAAAAGTAAAAATGTGAGAAAAATGAAGTTTAAGAAAAATTTCTTAATATTTGGTCCTTCATTTGTTAATGTAATAAATTAGCTTATTTTATTAGCATTTTAATTTTTGATTAGGCTCCTAAAGTGGTGCATTCTTAATTATCTATTGTGCAATCTTTAAAATTCTGAAACATCTTTTATTAGTTGTGCTTTTTTGCATTTTATTTATTTGATCAAAATCCAAAAGAATATTTATTTCCAGGTTTAAGTTCGATTTTGAATGCCCACTATTTCTCAGACTTTTAAGAATATTGTATATTTTTATTATTGATTAATTGGACTCTTTGTCTCCACCAGGTGAAATTACCGGATGTGGAGTTTTATATTAACGTCGGAGACTGGCCGATGGAGAACAGAAAGGCGGATGATAAACCGCTGCCCATCATCTCCTGGTGCGGCTCCACAGACACGCGTGACATCATCCTCCCCACCTATGACATCACACACTCGTCTCTCGAGGCCATGAGAGGCGTCACCAACGACCTGCTGTCGGTCCAGGGCAACACAGGTGCCGGTCTGATCATCACTGTCCAGTATCTGACCCTGCAGCACAAAACCAGTCTCTAGTAGCAATAGCCAACAATACATTGTATGGCTCAAAATTATCCATTTTTCTTTTATGCCAAAAATCATTAGGATATTAAGATCATGTTCCATGAAGATATTTTGTAAATTTCCTACCGTAAATATATCAAAACTTCATTTTTGATTAGTAATATGCATTGCTAAGAACTTCATTTGAACAACTTTAAAGGAGATTTTCTCAATATTTAGATTTTTTTGCACCCTCAGATTCCAGATTTTCAAATATTGTCCTATCCTAACAAACCATACATCAATGTACAGCTTATTTATTCAGCTTTCAGATGATGTATAAATCTCAATTTCAAAAATGGACCCTTATGACTGGTTTTGTGCTCCAGGATCACATATTTGTTAATGTACATAATGAATTGTGTATTGTGCATTTTCAAAAGGTTTGTCTTTCTGTGGCTCTAATGAAGTCTGTATGCTTCATTTATAGAGCTATAATATAGATCACGCTTTCTCTTTCCGTTTGCTCTGTTTTTTTAAACACCTTCACAAACTCAAAATCTCATCTATGCCTCATTGTTCGTTCTTGAAGTAAACTTATGTCGGTTTGGTGATTAAATAAACTGCTTTAGACTGCTGCTTGAGTTGATTTAGCATTTAAAGTGTGAGAGTATACATACAATATCCATATGTATATCATTGTAATGCTATGGCCTTTAAAGGTGTGCATCTTTAAGCAGGACTGTTGAAATGAAATGGTAACACTTCAAAATAAGAGTCCATTTGTAACATTAAGATTAATGAAAGCTGTATAACTATTGTTCCTTTTTAGAGTGTGTTAATTTCAACATTTACTATTATTACTGCTATTAGTATGGTTCAGTACTGTTTTTTAATAGTAAAGCACTATTTAAGTTTTTATTCAGTATCCATTTTAAAAACTATGTTAATTAACCAGTTTTGTCCGACCAAGCTGTCGATATCTGTAAAATCCACTATTAGTCGACCTCTACTCTGGATCTTCAATCACTAAAGAACTCCTGAGAACTAAAGAAGAATGAGTCATATTAATACTCTGGATCGTCACTGGTTTTCCAGGTCCAGTTTGGTCCAATAAAACCGAGAAGGCGTTCTTCAGAGGCCGAGACAGTCGAGAGGAGCGCTTGCAGCTGGTAACCCTGTCCAAAGAAAACCCAGAGCTGCTCGATGCAGGAATAACCGCATATTTTTTCTTTCGTGACCGAGAGAAGGATCTGGGAAAAGCGCCGCTGGTGGGATTCTTTGACTTTTTTAAGGTAAGCGATGCATTGGAAAAGCTGCAATAAACTGTGATGTTTTTCTCTTCTGAAGAAGAGAAGTGTTGTTTGGTTCATTTAGATTAAAAAAAAAGGTTTGGAATTGTAAAAAGTCGCTACTTCATTGGAATGGTATGAAACTCCCTCAAAAAAATCATGGACTTAAGTCAAATAGGGCTGCAAAACAATTAGTCGTGATTAATCGACTCAAACATTTATGTTTACATACTATATGTGTGCGTACTGTGTATATTTATTATGTATATATAAATGCACACACATACATGTATATACTAAGGAAAAATGTTAGATTTATATGTAAAATATTTATATTTATATATAATATAAATTATATACAAGTGTTAACATACAAATGCATACAAACATTTTTTTAAATATAATCTCAACTAATATAATCTCGATTAATCACAACTAATCATTTTGCAGTCAAATGGTCGTAAAAAAAAACCACACACTTATGTTGTTTGTGGTCTAAAATGACCACCATAGGAAATAAATGGGAAATAGGCAAAAATGTGAAAATGCAAAGATGTTTTTGTGTGTACAATCTACAAATCAACCACAATGCAGAAAAAAGGGGTGACAAAACTGAAGTAATTATGCCTGAAAACACTGCTCAGTAACTAAGGAATGCACAGCACTGAATATATATGGCTATACAGGCATCATGGTATTACAGATAATTTTCTTAATTTTTTTTTCACAAGGTGCAACAAATCTGCCTCAGTTCAATGGATTTTAAATACTTTTGCTCTATTTTTAACTTGAATACTGCATGAATTGAAAAATTATATAAAATTATTTTTTACATTTTATGCAAAAAATAGTGCATAATTTAGATATAAATATTAATTGGTGACATGAAATACACTCAAAATGCTAAATATGAAAGATAAAACATTATTGAAATTTAATATAGTATAATCATTTCGCAAAAATAAAATTAGTAGACGATTATGGCCTCAACACAAGCGTGATTCCCAAATGAACGATATACCAGAGGGTTAATAAAGAACGCTTTGCTCTTCTCTAGCACAAATACCAGGTGAATGTGGATGGGACAGTAGCGGCCTACAGGTTTCCGTATCTGATGCTGGGCAACAGCTTAGTCTTGAAGCAGGATTCTCCATACTATGAGCACTTTTACACGCATCTGAAAGCAGGTGTGCACTACATCCCTGTGAAGAGAGACCTGTCTGACCTCCTCCAGAAGATCAGATGGGCTCAGGTACAAATGCTTCATGATTTTGGAGCACACTGACTGTGTGACATCATAAATGTGCATTTTACAGTTTTATTTATTAAGTAACTTCATGCTCGTGGCTTCACGTATGCAGAAGAACGACACGGAGGCAGAGGCCATAGCGAAGACCGGACAGTCGCTGGTCAGAGATCTGCTTCAGCCTCACAGACTCTACTGCTACTACCACACGGTGTTTCAGGTAGCAATCTGACATTTATACACAGAAAAATGCTGAATAATTTATTCACAAATATTAACTCCATTTAACCTTCCTAATGCAGTTAACAACTGCAGACAGCTGCATTCGTAGGTCAGATTTGAGCCTAAAAACATAGTCAAGGTAATATTTTTATTAATGTGCAAAAAATTGGGATGTTATTGCCATGTTATTACTACATTTAATCCCCCTTTAATTAATTAATTTAAAAAAATTCAAATTTTACATGAACTGCAGTGAAACCACTGATGTGATTTTTATATTCATGAGAAAATTAATTATATTCATTTTTAAAAAAATGATTAATCTCAGAATTACCAGTATTAACTTCATTGAAATCTGTTGAATTCCTTGCTGCTCAAAACCAGTCCAAGTTTATGAAACCTACATATTATTTTTCTAGCAAAATCGGCTTCATTTGTTTTGATCAGTCACAGCTTTTATGTTTATAGTGTAAACACATTGTCTTTTGTAGTGTCATTTGCATGTAAATATTCATGTTTACTAAGAGGCTGAATATAATTTATGAAAGTCTTTTTGAAACACATCTAACCAGTAGATACAAATCTGCATAAAAGTGTAAAGCTTCAGTTTAAGTGCGGGGTCAGAATGTAGAATATAATGGTTACATCTCTTAAAAATAAAAATCTGAAGAAAATTTTATGGGTTTTTATGTAACATAATTATGTTAATTGTGACGGTCGTAACCCATTTCCAAGGTTTTGTTCCAGTAAAAACAATGGATAATTTATCATTTTTTTCTTTGTACCTCATCTAGTTAAAAAACTGTCCCGAATGCAACAGGAGGGTTAAATGCTTAAGCCACAAAAATACGGATTTCTTGAAATACGACATATCTGCAAATGAACGCTGCCGGATCATTTATTAGAACATTTTTGCACCTGTTTGTTTCCAGATGATCACAAGGTCAGATTCAGTGGATGCATGAAGTCAGTGTGGTTGTTTAATGATTGCTGGTCTGCTGTGCTTTGACAGACGTATGCGGCTCGTCAGAGCTCACGGCCTGCAGTTCATCCAGACATGGAGCTGGTTCCTCAGCCGTCTGATCACAGCGCTCTGTGTCACTGCCACAGATCTTCATCATCATCATCATCATCATCATCAGAGCAGCACGAACCCCAGCAGAAGAGTGAGCTCTGAGGACATCTCCATAACCCTTACAGCTCCCATTCCACCAAAGAAACTCTGTCTGAAACAAGTGCCAGAATGAAGTCAACAGAACACACAAAAACATTCAATCAGTGACTCAATCACATTTAAGGATGAAGGACAGAGTTTTGCTTGGAGGGAAATGTTGAACAGATAATTGTGCATTAATCCCACTCTTTTAAATGTTTTGTTTTCCTCACTTTTTTTTCCACGTTGCGCCTGACTTTTTTTTTCCACGTTCCTTAATTTTTTTTTTAAATCAAGTATCTTTTTTCCATTGTTTAACCTTCCCAGGATTTATTTATATGCACAACAAGGTTGATGAATATCATCTGTCATGTGAAACGAGCCTGTGAACCCTATGAAGGGGCTAGTTTTGTTTTTAACATTTCTAACAGATGCTTTAAATGAAGCTCAGCATTATTTTGTATGTGGGCCACATTGAAGCTCATCGCTCATGGAGAACATAACACTACAATATTATACTGAAATACATTGGGTTCTTTGACGCCTCATGTCAGAATGGACAACTGTGCTGAGTTTTTGTCTCAGATTTCAAATCAAAGATGCATCAATGTAAACAAAGCAAAATGTGACTGAAATGTTTTGTGCGCTTGCCTTAAACTTAAATACATTCCATTGGTTTCCAGTGTTCATTTGTGCCAGACCTGCTTGATCTCACATGAAAACGCAACTATTTCACCAGGTGCTGGTTTCATATGAATTTGTAGTGTGTTGTACATAAAGTTGTTTAGAACTAAAGCAAGCATGAAAGTCCATCCCTACTACTATAAGCAGATTAGACAATTTAAAACTTCATACAATTTAGCCATCAGTTCACCAAAATGTGAGATAGTTACAAACTGCCATGAGATCGTGATATGTATTCTAGAAGACAGCAAGCTGAGAACTCTCTGTGATAGATTTGTGTTGTGAGCTGGACATAATTTTGTATCAGTGTTTTTATGTATGCATTAAAGAAATACTTATGTACCCAAAATAAAAATGTGCTTCAAATTTGCTAAATGTCAGGTCATCCAAGATTAGGATGAGTTTGTTTCTTCATCAGATTTGGAGAAATATAGCATACCATTTGCTCACCAATGGATCCTCTGCAGCGAATGAATGCCGTCAAGACGTCAGAAGATAGAAACATAATTACAAGAAATAAAGAACTGTGAGATATATATACTCACAAGGGGCCTTCATGAAGGAGTTCAGTTGTTTACTTTAGTTTGAAAGACCTATAGAAATATTACTCCCTTCTCAAAATGCCCTTCAAGGCACAAAAACACTGAAATTGATTTTTGATTGAGTTTTATTTTCGGAGGAAGTTACAAGACCAGCTCCTGTCTTCTTCAATGGGGAAATACTGAAATTTCATGATCCACCCAAGGATACCTATTGTTTTTAGTTGTTTGCACTTGCATTACAAAAAAAAGCCAGCAGCATTTTATTTTTGGTCACCAAGAAATGAAAAAGCCACACAGTGGAGGAGAGACAGAAACATCCCACTGACCGACCTGCACAATGACTCAATAATGAAGATACTGCTGGCCTCCAAGCATCTGGGACTGTACCACATGACATCCACAGACTATGAAAAAATAAAAATATGAAAAATAATGCTTGGGAAAACATTCCATTTTCAGTCTCCCAGTTCAGCAGTTAAAAACTATGCCTCCAAAGCACTGACATTTCAGCTGGATGATATCGCTTTGGGAGACTCGTGTATCCAAAAAACTGAAGACTCAGATTAAAACAGCTGAGCCTGATGAAATTGATCAGATTGAGAGGGGTGGAATAGACCTGAAATAATCTGCGGTGATTTTCTGGCTCTGAATGCAGAGACGGGAAACTAAGCATGTGCTTTAAGTTTAGACTGGAATACATGTAATGCATGTTAGCAAATGTGTGAATCAGAACAAAACTTAAGATTCATGTAAACAGAACTTAAAATCTGTAAACAGATCAGATTGACAAATAGTGCATGTAATGAGAAGGCAGGACTAATTCTTCTATATTTGCAGTTTCTCTCATTCATTGTATATTAGTGAACTGTCTTTAACTCGCACGCTAAAACATTCACACAAAAACAGCAAAACCATTAATGGGTACAAAGAAAAGTGTGTATTGCAATTCAGTGCTCCTGTAAAACAACTTCTAACACAAACCAATAGACTGCAGGGGTGAAATGATTCCTAGCTCATGAATATAATGACAACAGTATGGGATTGAAGTCTTGAGTCCAGACAGGACAACAGATCTGGGCGATTTCCTTCTCTTCTTTGAACTAGCGGGTTTCTGGAGACGAGATTCAGCCTTTGAGTGAAGACATGCCGGCCCTCATGATCTCATCCACCAGGAGGATGTTACTGGCGATGACGGTGCTGCGAAGATCAGAGAGAAACAAGATTAATGTTTGTGGATCAGTACAGGAGACACTAAAAGCGCCAGTATGTGGCGGTAAATCCCTGTCTTAATGAGTGATTCATTCAAACAATTTGTTCAAAACAGCCAAGTCATTTAGAAACGAAAGCAAGCAACTGTCTCTATGAATGGATCATTGACAGAAATGAAAAAAATGTGTTGCTCCAGCTTTGTCTGGAACTATTTTAATTGGCGAAACTGAAAAAAAATAAAAAATAATATTGTGTCTAAAATGTAACTCACTTCATGAGTGTTGAACTGTTTTATAAAATCAATACACCATTCATGATCACAATCATGTGCTGATAATCAGGAAAACAGCACTCTTGTGTGATAGATCAGCTTGTGTGACAACTATATCTTGTCTCATAAATACATTAAAAAATATATATAAATTATATGGGTATTCTAACAAACATTCAATGCTTTTGGACACTCAAGACCTGTTTTTGTTTTTTTGTTTTGCATATACATACTCTATAATGTCAGCTCACATGGCTAAATTAACTACTATCATAGATAATAAATATTGCACACTCCTAACTGGCAACAACACAACATGAAATACAAGAAAAAGTATTTCATAATTTGATGAAGCTGGTTGTGAGAAGGAGATCAACTCTAATAATACTCATTAATAGGTAAATGGCCCTAAATGTCACTGACAGCAGGTGTTGCTCATGGAAAAGCAGAATTAAAGCTGTTACTGCAATTATAAAGCATTGCAGTGATTATTATACAGAGAGCGGCTGAAAGAAAACGCCATCAAATCTTCTTAAGATAGAGACACAATCATACAGAGCAGTGCAGTCATAGACAGTGAGATGAGGATGTATTCACACACAGAGACAGTTCTGCGTTCACCATAGACAGCTCTATTCAGGACACAGCATTAAAACATTACTCCACTTCCAGAATAAACATTTCCTGATCATTGACTCACCCCCATGTCACTCAAGATGTTCATGTCTGTCTTCAGTTGCAAAGAAATCTAGTTTTTTTTGAGGAAAACATTCCAGGATTTTTCTCCATATAATGGACTTCAATGGTGCTCAAAGGTTAAAAATTCAGATTCAGTGCAGCTTCGAAGGGCTCTAGCCGAGGAATAAGGGTCTTATCTAGCCAAACAATTGGTTATTTTCTCTATATATAAATAAAAAATAAAAAGTAGTACAATCTATATACTTTTTAACCTCAAATGCTCATCTTGTGTAGCTCTGCAATGCAAATGCGTACTCTGCACTCCGATTTGAAACAGTTAGGGTATGTGGAAAAACTTCATCTCATTTTCTCCTCCAACTTCAAAAATCGGCCTACATCGCTGCAGAAGTACCGACCCAGTGTTTACAAAGTGAACATGCAAAGAAGGTCAAACGCCCTTTACAAAAAAAGGTAAAACAGTGATTTAGGACGATTTGGAAGTTGGAGGAGAAAATGAGATGGAGTTTTTCCACATTCCCTAACTGTTTCAAACCGGAGTGCACAGAGCATGCATGCTTATCGCAGAGCTAGACAAGACGAGCATTTGAGGTTAAAAAGGACATAAATTGTGCATTTTTTAGAAAATACCCAATTGTTTGGCTAGATAAGACCCTTATTCCTCGGCTGGGATCGTTTAGAGCCCTCTGAATCTGCACTGAAACTGAATTTTTTAACCTTCAATCCGTTGAGCACCATTGAAGTCCACTGTAAAATCCTGGAATGTTTTCCTCAAAAAAATAAATAAATAAATTTGCGACTGAAGAAAGAAAGACTTGAATGACATGGGGGTGAGTAAATGATCAGGAAATGTTTATTTTGGAAGTGGACTAATCCTTTAAGCAGTGCTGCCCTCTAGTGTTGTGTTTGGCAGTAAATGTGATCTGCTGGACCAGCGGAGAAAGACTCACCAGGAGTGAAGCAGCTGCTTTTTCACACTGTAGTTATCCCACACCCCAGCCTCTCCTGCAATCATGGGCTCACCTGCACACAGAACACCACACACACTGATGTTAGAGCAGACACAACCAGCCAGAGGAACACAGACGCTCTTACAACACAGGGACATTCACACAAATCAGTATGCTTTAATCTTACTTTTACACACACTGCAGCTTCTAAAGAAGACTCTTGTTAATTTAGTGAATTACATGTATTTAATTAGATTTTATAGTACATCTTTAAACACTGCATAAAAAAACTCTTACAGTCAATGTGACCCTGGACCACAAAACCAGTCATAAGGGTCAGTTTTGTGAAATTGAGATTTATACAGGACCTGAAAGCTGAATAAATCATCTTTCCATTGATGTATGGTTTGTTAGGATAGGACGATATTTGGCTGAGATACAACTATTTGAAAATCTGCAAAAAAATCTAAATATTGAGAAATTCTCCAAATGAAGTTCTTAGCAATGCATATTACTAATCAAAAATGAAGTTGAGATATATTTATGGAAGGCAATTTACTAAATATCTTCACAGAACATGATCTTTACTTAATATCCTAATGATTTTTGGCATAAAAGAAAAAGTGATAATTTTGACCCATACAATGTATTTTCAGCTATTGCTACCAATATCACATACAGTACAGGTCAAAAGTTTGGAAACATTACTATTTGTAATGTTTTTGAAAGAAGTCTCTTCTGCTCATCAAGCCTGCATTTATTTGATCAAAAATACAGAAGAAAAACAGTAATCTTGCAAAATGTTATTACAATATAACATAATGGTTTCTGTTTTAATATACTTTAAAATATCATTTATTTCTGTGATTCAAAGCTGAATTTCCATCAGCCATTACTCCAGTCTAAAGTGTCACATGATCCTTCAGAAATCATTCTAATATGCTGATTTATTATCAGTGCTGGAAACTGTTGAGCTGCTTAATATTTTTTTGGAACCTGTGATATTTTTTTCAGGATTCTTTGATGAATAAAAAGTTAAAAAGAAGGGCATTTATTTAAAACAGAAATCTTTTCTACCAATATACACTACTGTTCAAAAGGTTGGGGTCAGTAAATTTTTATTCTTTCTTTTATTGAAAGAAATTAAAACTTTTATTCAGCAAAGATGTGTTAAATTGATAAGAAGTGATAGCAAAGATTTATATTGTTAGAAAAGATTTCTATTTTGAATAAATGCTGTTCTTTTTAATCTTTTATTCATCAAAGAATCCTGAAAAAAGTATCGCAGTTTCCAAAAAAAAATATTTGGCAGCACAACTGTTTCCAACATTGATAATTCTAATAATAAATCAGCATATTAGAATGATTTCTGAAGGATCATGTGACACTTTAGACTGGAGTAATGGCTGATGGAAATTCAGCTTTGAATCACAGAAATAAATTATATTTTAAAGTATATTAAAACAGAAACCATTATGTTATATTGTAATAACATTTTGCAAGATTACTGTTTTTCTTCTGTATTTTTGATCAAATAAATGCAGGCTTGATGAGCAGAAGAGACTTCTTTCAAAAACATTACAAATAGTAATGTTTCCAAACTTTTGACCTGTACTGTATGTAAAAATAATTTGACTCAATAGCGAGAGTGGTCTCTTGACGTGCCTGTGCTCAGATCCACTCCCACCAGCGCTCCAGTCTCTTTGAATTCACTCTGCAGCTTCACCAGAGTCTCTTGAGGATCATAGCCTGAGTTCTGAGCCAGAACCTTCGAGAAGGAGAGAAACACAAGTCATTCAAAGGCATCTTTACGCAAGAAGCTTATTGTGCATGCACTTTTAAACATGATTTTTGTTCTGTGGTTTTGCAGTACCTTAGGGATGATGAGGAGGGCGTCTGCAAACGCCTGCACACCCAGCTGAGCTCGGCCCTTTACTTTGGGCTTGTGTTTGACCAAAGCATCAGCTACAGCCACCTCGAACGCACCGGCCCCCGCCACAACAGAACCTGTCAGAAAACCAGCACAACGCTCCACATTAACCCTCAGGACCTCTAGACAGCATCATGGAAATCTGATGGAGAATTAAATCTGTTCTTTAAAAGAGTGCCAGTGAAAATGTTACATATAATATACTCCTTGAGGTTCACATACAAGTTTTTTGCACAAAAATGATCAATGCTCCCTAGATACTGCATGTCAGCAAGTGTTTTGAAAATATAAGCCAAACAAAACACACACACTATCAGTCAAAAGTTTTTGAACAGTAAGATTTTTAATGTTTTGCCAAAGAAGCCTCTTCTGCTCACCAAGCCTGCATTTATTTGATCTAAAGTACAGCAAAAACACTAACATTTTGAAATATTTTTACTATTTAAAATTACTGTTTTTTTCTATTTGAATGTTTTTTTAAATGTAATTTATTCCTGTGATTTCAAAGCAGAATTTTTAGCATCTTTACTCCAGTCACATGATCCTTCAGAAATCATTCTAATACTTTGATTTGCTGCTCAAAAAACTTATTTTTATTATTATTATTATTATTATTATTGTTGAAAACAGCTGAGCAGAATTTTTTCAGGTTTCTTTATGTATAGAAAGTTCAGAAGAACAGCATTTATTTGAAATAGAAGTCTTTTGTAACATTATAAATGTCTTTATCACTTTTGATCAATTTAAAGCATCCTTGCTAAATAAAAGTATTAATTTCTTTCCCAAAAAAAAAAAAAAAGAAGATGACTCCAAGCTTTTGAATGGTGTAGTGTATAATGTTACAAAAGCTTTTTATTTCAGATAAATGCTGATCTTTGGATCTTTCTGTTCATCAAAGAATCTTGGATAATTGATCATAATAATAAAAATAAATGTTTCTTGAGCAGCAAATCAGCATATTAGAATGATTTCTGAAGGATCATGCGACACTGAAGACTGGAGTAATGATGCTGAAAATACAGATTTGATCACAGAAATAAATGACATTTTAAAATATATTCAAATAAAAAACAGTTATTTTAAATATCAAAAACATTTCAAATTTTGTCTCAATATAATGGAGACTTTACAAAACAATCAGCTATCAAATGCTCCGAACAAACATAATCATAATAAATAAACCATCCCTAAACGTCACTGGACAGAGCCATTAACCAGCTGTTGTACTGTCTGTCTCCTACCGTCTTCGATGGCGTTTTTGACGGCTCTGAGTCCATCTCTGACAGCGTCTTTGATCTGCGTCAGGGTGTGCTTGTTGGGTCCTTTCACCAGCAGCGTGACAGAGCGAGGGTTACCACAGTTCTCGATGAATGTGTATTTCTCCTCTCCCTATTGCAAAAGGCCAAATAAATGACAATGACCTAACATTCAGATGTTTTTGAGAGTTCAGAGTAAAAGCCCAGTGCTCACCAGTGTGTGCTCATATACGAGCCCCGCGTGTCCCAAACACTCAGGCGTCAGATCATCTATGGAGTTCATAGCTACACCACCGCAGGCCAGAGTCAGCCTTAGGGAAAACAACACATTTCCAAGAATCTGGATATTTTGTTTTGCAATTTTTTTGAGCCATTCTGTACTTACAGTTAAACAAACAAAAAACAAAACAAAAAAAATTTGCAAAGTCTTCACTGAATAATATCCTGATCTGTATGTCATTACATAATTGGGCAGACTATATACATTAACTCTTTCCTGCCATTGCCAGAATTTTCACTGTTATATGGTAGGAGGCACTATTACACATCTTCTGAGAGAGTACTGAATCTCTGCATCAAAACACATGAAGAAGCAGAAAGCAGCGATTGCGTATGTAAGCAGATGCTTATGTAAAATAATGCAATCAACACATTAAAACACAAAACAGCATATAAATATCGATCGGTCTAACGTTACCAAATGAAATGTTGACAACGGAAGCATTGTATGACTGTAAAGCTTTGAGGGTGTTGATGAAAGTGATCGACTCATCGATCTGAATACCATCCAGATGTAGTCTTTGGCAAAAATGCCATTTTATCAGCTTTTTGTTCGAAATGAAATTAACAAAAAAAAAAAAAGAATGCATGAAGCTAGAATAAAACAGTTTGTCTTGTTTAAAAGCAGAGGCTCTGTTCTTTCTTTTGACATATTGCACATTCAGATAATCATACAATAAAATATTCTGGGGGTCATGAAAATTGTGAAAATGATCAATGCTGGTGGTTCATAAAAAACAAAAAAAACAAACAAACAAAAAAAAAAACAAACAAAAAAAAAACGCTGGTGGGGAAAGAGTTAAAATATAAAATTTGTAACGTGTTCTCAATTATTTTGTAATAATGTTGAAATATTTAATCTAACTTGACAAGATTTAGATTGATTAATGTAAAAATACAAAATACCAATGTTTTGTTTGTTTTCTGAAAGTGGTTAACGGTATAAGGAATATTTAAACTTACACTATAATTTTCATTTATTTGTTTTTGTTTTCTCTTTATTTGTAATCAATTAGTGTAGTTAGCAATTTGCTTGCTTACACAAAAGCAATCCCTATAAAAAATAAATAAATAAAAAAACAGAACTTTGGTTTTAGAATCAAACAGGTTTTCTGCCTGACACTGGTCTCTTACCTCTCCATGTTTCTTCTCTTTGCTCGACGTAGCGCCACAATGCCCTCTTTAGCCAGCGCATCCAAAGAGAATGGATCAATACCCTGAACAGAAGAAATAATTCAGCTTCAATAAGAGATTTAGCAAGCTGTGCAGGTTAAGAGCTATAAGACAGAAACTCTACTGCTCTGATAAAGACATGCAGAAGGAACAGAAGGTGGAGAGACAATTTTGTAATTCTGTTTAATGGCGCTTTCCTTTAAAAGCATAAACAATTTTAAAAGTCTGTTCACTGAACCCAAGCATGGTCTATACTAACAGTGATGTTAGCCTTAGAAAATATCACCAAATTGGGTGTGAGTGAAAACAACTTATTCCCAAAGCTAAACGATTAAGTATTGATTACCTTCTGGTTGATGACCACAAAGCCCTTCTTATTATCTGCACACACTTTATTCTTCAGCTGGATTATTTTCATCACTCGATCTTCGATGAACTTCCTCTCAGCCTTCACCAGCTTGTCTCTCTCGTCTGCGCTCTTGTAGAAGAACCCAGAGTTCACTTCTCTGTGAAAACACACAGTGAGTATGATTACAGATTTACTAATTCACAGAAACACTCAGTAATCTACTGTAAATACATATAAACATTCATAAAGCCTACGTTTTCTCGTATTCCAAGGAAACGTTGCAAGTGAGAATAAAAGCATCCTCCACTCTCTTCTTCATGTCTGGATGTCTGGCTCCATGATCCAACACCAAGCCTCTGATCAGTCTAAGCGTTAAAAACAAAATGACTTTAACATATGACGGCAGTAATAATGTTAAGCTTTTCCTTTGCTCCAAGGAAGCCAGCCAAGTTTGAAACAATTTAACATGTGATTCTAATTGTTTCATTTCAGGCTGAAGTACTCCTAAGCAGGGCTGCACGATTAATTGTATTTTAATCTCGATTCTCGATGAAATTAAAAACAATCGTCACGATAATGGCCGGCACGTTATTTATCCTTAAAACGTGTTTTTAATTTGCCATTTGCGTTGTCTTGCATTGCTAGCAAGTCTTCACTAGCGTTCATGCTCGTGGTTGCCAGATGTGAAGAGATTAAGTCCCCAAAACAGAGTTTTTCTCCTTTAAGGGATACACTTTCTGCCCGCTGTTTTAATTAATCTGTGCAATCTGGCAACCCTATGCGCGCTGCTGCTATGAAAACATACATGTGCTGGAGTTTAGCGGTTTCTGGGAATTATTTGAAGTTATATTGGGAGTTTCTAAATTTTTTACCAGTTTTCTTAATGTTAATCAGATGAAAACGGCATGGCAATGTTATTATCAGTGTGTATTAATGATCTTTGAGCAAATTTACTGCGTGATCTGAGTGGCTTGTCTCATTTGCAAACAAACGGTCACTTAGAAAATCTAATGTGAATACAGATTACAAAACACTAACCAAAACCATGAGTTTTGTATTATCATAGTTGGTTAAATGAAGTCAGTGTATATGTAGTCAGTGGAGGTTGGTTAAAGGACACATGAAATGTTATTGCATTTACCCTTTTGATAGAATAATCGTTAATAATCGTGATGATCAGTTTAAGCATTATCATGCAGCCCTATTGCTAAGATAACCATAAAACATATAAATGAAGTCTAATGTCCACACAAGAGAAGAGAGGACCATTCGATGATCTTACTGTGTGTCGCTGTCAGTTTTGTGTTTCATCTCCATGATCTCCACCATGTAGAGGTCGATGGGCTCGCTGGGTTTGCTGATGGCCAGAACAGCGTCCACCACAGCCTGAGCAAAACAAAGCAAAGCGTGTCGATGTGTTACAGGCGAACCAAAAGAGAACACACTGATGAACCATCCAATCCATAGCAATCATAATGAAGGTGAAGACTAGTCAAATAAGCAATACTGCTGCTGCTAGTCAACACTGGACATACTAGTCACTTACATAATTTTTTTTTTGCACATGATTTTTAAACTTTACAAAAAATTGAAGCCTTTTCTTTTTACTTTAGACCTTGCAAGCATTTGTTTAAAAAAAAAAAAAAAAAAAAAAAAAAAAAAAAGTATTTTGTCACAGTATTTTTGTTTTACCCTGTCAAACTGGCATTTAACATAAGCTTGCTTAAAGGCTTTTTATGAGAGATTATACAAATTTAAAGGGGAAAGAGCATGAATAAAGCTTACTTGACACTATATCAATATCCCAATAAATATAAAGTCCCTCAAATCTGCATACAGATGTACACTCTAGTAATCATTCAGCATTAATCAAGTTATGAGATATAAATACTATTAAAGCATGAGAATTAGCCTGTGCTCGTCAACATGTGCGCATTGACATGCATAGACTTTGATTTCATGGTGACTATTTTTTCAGCAGCATTCAAGATTTCAGGATTTGACTGTTTGGTTCATAGACCAAGTAGGCCATTTCAAGTCATTTTTTCCGGCTAAAACGTTAATGAAAATAGCCATGGCTCACATCCCTACTTTTAGTTATGAAACTTGTTTTTATTGTAGAATAAGCTCTGGGTAAATATCAAGAACATTTTGATTTTCCATGTCATGACCCCTTTAAAGACAACACCAAGGATTAGTTTCTTGTGACTGCATCACATCACACCTGTTAGAACTTCAAACGCTGTTTCTCACCTCTGTTAGTAAATCGGCTAACTCCGTGTGGACCTTGGTCCTGAGGGAGGATCGGGCGACATTGATGAGAGTCTCTCTGTCCATCTCCTTCATCACCTTCACCTCCTCCAGCACCTTGAGAGCCTTGTCCTTAGCAGCCTCAAAGCCCTCCGCAATCACCCTGGGGTGAAGACCCTGAAGACAGGAAAGAGACCAGTTTAACAGGCGCACAAAAAAAAAAAAAAAAAGTTACATTGAAAGTAGGGGAAATGTTGAAATTAATCGATGCAGAATCGTCCGCATCACGATGCATCGGTGCAGTAATAGACCATAATCAGTTATAGCCTTCTGACATCATTGGCATACGTGCTTGTCATGCAAGTATTAAAAATGCACGCACTATTTTTAAATCCGATATCTGGGCACATTTTAGAAAAACCAAGCTTATGCATTGCATGTGCATTGCTTGACAGTGTGTGCTTCAGTTCCAGCCGCTGTTATTTCAGAGTTTTACTTTAGATGCACTTCATTTCTGCTGTTTGGAATGCAGTTCATATTAGATGCACGAAACTCTCGTACTGACAGACTTTCAGCTGCGCTTTGTGTTTGTCCTGAAGCTCGATCGCGGCTGCGGTTAAATGCACTTGCATCTCTGAATACTTTTATGATACAAAATTAATGCAAACAGAGTTATGTTTTCAGAACAGGACAAACATCTGATGTGTGGAAATAGATCTGAGCATTAGTGTGGATGCAGTCTATTAAAGCCGCCACTGTCTATGATCTCTTCAGTAATAATCAAACAGCAATAATGCTGAGGAAGAAAGAAAAACCCATAACTGTGATTGTCTGTTAACTTTTGGATACTTAAAGTACTTTCAGTATCTGGGAGTGCTTTATCACTTGTAATTGAAGTAATGTTTTGAAGCTATATTTATTTGGTTAAATTCTTAATTGATTTATTATTAACTTGTAATTATTTTAAAAAGTAGTCTGCTTATATAATTTAATAAAAATGCACAAAATAAATTTGATATAATGGCGATCAAGTCGAATCGTTGATATGATAATCGTAATCGAATCGTGAAACCAGTGCCGATTCACAGCCCTAACTGAAAGTCTGAAACACAAGGAGTGCATGTAAACCTCAGAGACGTAGAGGTCTGCCTGCTTGAGCAGCTCTCCGATGATCAGCACGTTGGATGTGGTGCCGTCTCCGGTGATGTCATCCTGGGCCGTGGCCACCTTAGCAATCAACGAGGCAGTGGGATGCTGGATTTGCTGGAAAAAACACAAATCACAATATCAATGAAGGCGTGCCGTTTCAGAGAGGGGCTAAAACAGGGGCGCAACTAGAGCTGGTGCTTATTGATGAGTGACCATAACAGCTAGGAGAAAATCAAACATGTGTCGTTATATCAGATCTCTGCATTAGGTCTTAAAGTGACAGGAGCCTAATAAACCTGCTGCCATCTATCCTGACAATCAAAAGACAGAAGGAGAAAAACATACAGCTTTAGTAGCTCAAAGAATCAGTGTATGATTAATTCATAAAGACTACGCAGCTTTGATTATTCAAATTCTGTATTATTTCTCACGTGAATGCTACTGTTACATATATCTACTGTACCTGGAACACTTAAAGCACTGTTTATGAGGGGCCAAACAACAAAGGTGAGTTATTATTGTCCTATTAAATGGCTATAACTTTTAAACCAAATGAGATGTTTTTGAAAAAAAAAAAAAAAAAAAAAAAAAAAAAAGTAGCGGCTTCTGAATTATTAAAAAGACTTCACAGTGGAAATATGCAATTCTCAGCCAAACATGCTACACAATGAAGATGCTAAATTGTGAATTAATTTTTTATAACTTGAACAGCGTTGCCAAAGCAAAGGATTCAATTCCCGGCAAACACACACACACACACACACACACACACACAATCAGTTTTATATCTTCTAAGTGCATTGTCTGTTTTAGATCACATGGATCTGGCATGTTGTGGTTCTCAGCCGTAGGCAGCGTTGCCAAGCCCGTAGTTTTCCCGCAGAACTGGGCTACTTTTATACTGTTGCTGTGGGTTGGTTTTTAGTCAGCGGGTTGAAGCGAATTCCCCCTGGAGCACAATTGGGTTAGTTCTGGTCATGATTGGGCTAGTTTTGAGCAGCAGCTGGGATGGTTTTGTTACCCAGACCTGGCAACCCTGGCAAAGTGTGGCAGGTACAACTGACTTTAACAGTGCTTTTACACATCCTCATGCCATCCCAAACCTGTAGGACTTTTTAGTTCCCATTGCCTTCTATAATATTTGTCCAATGGAAGTCAATAGGAAACAAAACAGTCTACTTACCAACATTCTTCACAATATTATCTATTATGTTCCACGGAAAACAAAAAAACAAATGGTTATTAACTGCATTTCAGCTTTTAAAATCCCATGTTCAGTTCTGAAACAACTGCAACTGGGTTTGTTCTGTTTTTGTTTTTCATTCTCTGAACCATTTATAATTCCTTATTCAGAGATTCTTAAGCAATCCAAATTCTTAAAAGAAAGAATGTTGCTGAAAAAAGATACAAAAACTGTATATTTTCACAAGGCTTGGGACTGCTCAGTTCATATGCATTCATTTTACTACAACAACTTCTTTATACGTTTAAGTGACAGAAAGCTCTCATGTAATTTAAAAAAAACAAAACAAAAAAACAAACAAACAAAAAAAATCTTCATTTGTGTTTTGAAGATTAACCAAAGTTTTATGGGTTTGGAAAAACATGAAGATGAGTAAATTATAACAATTTCCATTTTTGGGTGAACCCTAAATTGAAACTGGAATGTTATTTTGTAATAGCAGATGAGATATTTTGTAATGGGTATATAAAATAAAGCCATCAAAAAATTACAAGATGTCAGATTGGACATATCTACTCCAATTCTACCTACGCCACACCAAGCTCCTCTATGCGTTCATATGGATGGCTCGCTCCATCATGCTCAGATTTAGATGTCGATTCAACGTTCATGTTTATATGTATATTTATCCAGAAATGGATAAATGTTAATTCTGCTGTTAAAAACAAATAAAGCAGCAGTGTAGGAGAGTGGTTATTATGTGCAAACAGTGAGAAACTCTATATTTGTGCAGTGTGCGAATGTTTATAAAAAAAACAAAAAAAAAAAAAAACAAAAAACAAAAATCAATTCTGATTTGAAGCTAGTAGTAACACATCAACCCGATCACTTTATTTAGCGTTCATGTAAACACTATATCCAGATACATCAATCAGAATGAATTCAGTGCGATTGAACCAAAAATTGCACATGTAAACACAGCCACTGATTCTGGTTCGGTTTGGTATCTGGAGAAGCAGCTGCATCCAAACTCATATGTTTTGATGCATCACAGCCCTACTACAATATGAGCCACAATTTTACAAATAAATGCACAAACCAACATGAAGTCTAGCTCTTACCATCTCATGCAGCAGAACATTCCCATCTTTGGTGAGCTTGATGTCTCCTGCACCAGACACAAGCCTGTGAAAGGAACAAAACAGCTTGTTTGGGGCTTCATTGACAAGAGTAAGTGCAACACACAACAAGCATGACACCTGACATTTTATAAAAGGTTAGTTCTGGACTTTATGATTTGCTTACACCTGTAACCTCGATGAATCAGTATTACTGTGCCACTGCATCTGTGTGTTGCTGAGACCATTCTGCTAAACGCCACTGAAGAACTACATTACGTAGCATAAGAACTAGTGATAAAAACACAGATGAAGACCCAAACCAAAAGGGAGAGGTGCAAACTCTGCTCAAAGGTTATGCGCAGAAAAGTGCAAATCATGTGCAAAATGTTCTGTTCTAGGTTGCAATCACCATTTTCACATTTTATGCAAGAAATGTAGAAAATACTTTGTATTTTTTTTTTCACGTTTGCTCCAAAAAAGGACAACTGTATTTTAAATATACATGTCATGTTTTGTAATGCATATATATATATATATATATATATATATATATATAGTTAACTTTTTTTTTTGATATATTAAAACAGTGCGCATCATTAATTCTTTTAAGGACGTTAACAGGTAAATAAATAAACAATAAAATTAAGTCCCCTTGATGCATTTGTGCAGTACTTTAGTTCATGTATTCTAGGATTAAAATGACTAGATGCAATTAGACATTTGATGAGATCATAAAATAATGCTAAATGATAATACTAACAACTACTATTATTTATATTATTATTATTATTATTATTACTAATAATAATAATAATAATAAACAACGCACACTTCCATAACAGCATGTAAAATTGTAGCTCCAGGACATAGACATGATGAGTCAGTTGATAGCTCTGATGCTAACTACTTGACAACCGGTGTGTCCATAATTATCGCAAAAAACCTACACTTTCACTGAACAAACTGATTTTCTGAGTACTGATAAACACTGTATGTACACTGTATCAAAACGAGTGGAGCGCTGGAGCACATGTTTTCAGGTCTTTACCGGTTAGCCGACTAGCTCTAGAATAATGAATGACAAACACGTGCTAACAAAGCGGTTACTAGCCGCTGCTGGACTCACATCTTCATCGTCCCTTTCGGCCCCAGATTACTCCTCAGCACATCCTGAAGCCCGCGAGCGGCGCTGATGTTCACCGCCAGAGCCGCATGAGCCCGGGCCACCTCTGCTTTCGGGTTAAGGGCTTTTACCGCGGACATTCTCTGAAAACCGGAGCACAGCTTCACGCGGAGATTAACGAAAGAGAGCCTCACGCGCAGCTTCCAGAAGCTTCCTCTGCGCCGCTCAAACACGTGACGCGCTCTCCGACCAGCCACGCCCTGACTAAACAAATCACATAATAGATAGATATTTATTTGTTTTTTCAAGGCGTGGCTCAGTCACTCATTTTACCTCAAAATTCTCAAAATGTAAAAAAAAATTACCTTTTATCCAGGACTATTACTGTTAACTAAAACTAAATTAAAAAAATAAAATTAAAACAATTAAAAATACATTTTTGTTAATAATAATAAAAACTAAATAATAAAAAATCTATCTATCTATCTATCTATCTATCTATCTATCTATCTTGCCGAACACTATATTGATACACTATATTGCCAAAAGTACATATGGGTCCATTCATTTTAGACACTTCCAAAACTGTTGCAACAGAGATGGAAATACAATTTTTAAATACATGAATTATGTTCCCATCGTTGTTGCCACAGATTTGGAAGTGCATTTTTCTGTTCTAAAGAAGGGGGTGCCAATATTTTTGTCTATATAGTGTATGTACAAGTCATTGGTGTTTGGTGATGAGTTTTAGGCTCAAGGTCTGCATTTACAGTCACACCAGAGCCAGTGTTCAGCTGGGATCAGGACTTGGCTTTCTTCAGACCAGTCAAGTTCTTCCACACTGACTCAGTCAATCATTTCTCTTTGAACCTTGTCTTATACACAGAGGCATTGTCATGTTAGAATAGAAAAGGGTCCTGTCCAAACTGTTGCTATAATATTAGAAGCACACAATTCCCTAGAATATCATTAAGATTTGTACTTTATTATATTGGGTTTGTAAAAGCTGTATTTATGCGTGTTCTGCCCTGAGTTTTTGTTGCATTAAACAGAGCAATTCAAAACAGTGAATCATTTTGCAAAGCAAACTCTTCAATTGATTTAAAGCTTCGAAAAGATTTGTTTAAAACTGTGTATTTTCATGTTGAAATATCATGGTTATCACTAATACTGGTATATCACAACACCTCTAATTAACACCATAATGATCTTTAATTTTTTAAGTATCACAATTATTGTCGATACTCATATATCGTGACACCCCATCTCACATAACTTATTATTATAGGCCAAGGCACCCATTATTATTATTACAGGTATGTTAGTGTTCTTAATATATATATATATTTTTTCAATCTTGACAGTGTCATTATTGTCAATTGGTAATGACAACACCACATCAATTTGATGTCAGCGCCACCTATTGGTCAAAATTGATAAATCATTACAACACATTACAAGTAATTGTATTTATGGGTTATTTTGAACCATTTTGACTAAAATCATCAACAAACAGTCATTAATTATCAAATTTTCTGTTGGTCTGTTGTTATTTCAGCAGCATTATTATTATTATGTGCAGTTGCTTTAGCCTGCATATAATAAGCAATGTCTGTGTAGTTATGTCATACTAAAAAGCATTCTAATGGTTGCAGTATTATATTAAATGTTACAGAAGCTACATATTTATTACTGCATTACTGAGGACAAGCTCAGTTAAGTTCAGAGCCCAGTGATCATCCAGACGATATGCTGCCTAATCATGCATTACATAAACAGTGAGTCAAGACAATCTGCTAAACTTGTCCCTCTACATGTATATTAATTTTAACCTTGATTATGTGTCACCTACCCAAAGACAGTGTGCACTCCACAAGAACTCATTTAACATTTATTTCACTGCCAAGTCCATCCAACATTTGTCCAAAAGATGCAATGTACATTATTAACAATGACTGGTGAGGGTACCTATATAAACAACAAGAAATCTTTTTAAAAGACAATTCCAGCAAAGGAAGCGGATTCACAAACTAAGGATATAGGATATATTCTGTAGTTTTGCACATACATCAGCTAGGGGGATTTTCTGCATGGCTGTACTTATGAGTGAAAATGTTTACAATCTTCAATAAAATTATTTGAAGGCATGTTTGTATGCACAACAGAAACACTGTGAACTGGATTGACTTGTGTGAAACCGAAATGCAAAAAAGGGCAAATTAAAAAATACATTGCTAAAAAAGGCAACTAAGTTCTTGAGGAGAGGTGCTTGATACTCTAGTCAGGTCTTGGGGATTTGGTTCTGGCCTAGTCCATTGATGTGCATGAAAACACTGCCTGGATAAGCATTTCATTTATAGTGCATCAGTTATCTTCATCGCTCCCAAAGCCTTCTTCCTCATCCATTTCCAATCCTCGAAACAATCTAGAGCAGAAAATAAATCAATCAATAAATAAACAGTCAGTCTAGCTATTAACCTTTAGACATTTGAAATCTATTATTTACATTTACATTTACATTTAGTTATTTAGCAGACGCTTTTATCCAAAGCGACTTACAAAAGAGGACAATAGAAGCAATCAAAATCAACAAAAGAGCAACAACATGCAAGCATATGACAAGTCTCGGTTAGCCTAACGCAGTACACATAGCAAGGTTTTTTTTTTTTCTCAAGGAAAACAAGTAGATAGAATAGAAAAAAAGAAAGCTAGTGTTAGTTTTTAAAGAAAAAGTAGCAGTTAGAGAATAAATATGTAGTTGATAGAGGGTCAAGGGTGTGTGTTTTTTTTTTTTTTTTTTTTTTTATTATACATGACTTTAAGATCATGTACTGCATAAAACCTTGTGTAGATCTTATCTTAAAAGTTTTCAGATTTGTTAAACAGTATGTACGCCAGAACCTGCGCCAAATTCCCTTCAGAAATCCTAGTCACTGAGATAACCATAATATGACCCTGGAGCACAAAACCAGTCTTAAGTAGCTTAAGTATATTTGTAGCAATAGCCAAAAATACATTGTATGGCTCAAAATGATTGAGTTTTTCTTTTATGCCAAAAATCATTAGGATATTAAGTAAAGATCATGTTTCATGAAGATATTTAGTAAATTTCCTACCGTAAATATATCAAAACTTCATTTTTGCTTAGTAATATGCATTGCTAAGAACTTCATCTGAACAACTTTAAAGGTGATTTTCTCAGTATTTTGATTTTTTTGCACCCTCAGATTCCCAAATGTTGTCCTATCCTAACAAACCATACATCAACGGAAAGCTGATTTATTCAGCTTTCAGATGATGCATAAATCTCAATTTCAAACAATTGACCCTTATGACTGGTTTTGTGCTCCAGGGTCACATATATGAAGCTTACACTAGTTTCACTATGCATAACATCATCTGCATGTCATTTGCATATGCATATTCCCACCTGTGTGATATGGATATACCATCTGACCGTGTTTGAGGGTACAAGACTATAGGACAAATGACTAACCCCTTTCTGTTTCCTTCAGATAACAGACTGAAGTGAATATGCCACTCATTAATGCAAATCATTATCTGTCAGTCATACAGTAGCATATAGGCCTATATGCATGACTTATGGATCAAGATTTCATGTAATTTGAGTACAGATGGTTATGTCTGGCTGAAGACGGTACTCACTGGTTATAGCAGGGCGAGTCGGGGTTGTTGTAGTGGCTGTAGGGGTTGACCTTGCTGAGAGCTCCCAGACAGATCCAGCAGAAATACTTCTGACAGGACGAACAGGTCATCTTATTACAGCCGTGCACCTTCTACAGAAACAGGAAAAACATGAAGAGCACTTTCAGTCAATGCACAGAATCATTTAGACTAGAAAATACCACAAGAGCAGACCTTTGCAGAACACACGAGATCTCAGTTTGCAGAAGGTTCCCACAATTTTTCTTTAAATTATTTTAGAGATATTTCTGGAGCAGTTTTTTTTTTGAATGCCAGGAACAAATGGAATTAATAGGTGTATATGATACTATTTACTATTACTATATTGGTGACTAGTACTTACAGGTCTTCATTACTGGTTCAAAAACATTCCCATTACATAATTTCAGGTATTCATCTTTGTTCAGAAGTTATGACTATGTGAAATTAAATATGGATGAGGTGCTGTATCCAGAGGTGGACGGTAGTGAAGTATTTTTACTTTACTCAGGTAAATTTAAAAAGTATCTGTACTTAATCAGAGTGTTTTTCTTTGGAAACTTTTACTTTGCTACATTCCAAAGCATA
Organism: Tor tambroides; assembly: GCA_021397915.2. Classification (NCBI taxonomy): domain Eukaryota; kingdom Metazoa; phylum Chordata; class Actinopteri; order Cypriniformes; family Cyprinidae; genus Tor; species Tor tambroides. The sequence continues at coordinate 33,109 of JAFVLL020006978.1, read as the reverse complement.
ATGTTGTATTTTTACTGCACTACATTTCATAAATAAAAGGTGTTTTTTTTTTACCTTTAATACTTAAGAACATTAAAAATGTAGTACTTTCTTGTACTCATGTAAATCTTTGATTTATTTTAGTTTAGTAAAAGTAAGAAAGCACTAGATTTCTAATGTAATTAAGTATTAAATGATATTTAACGTGAAACGTAGTGCAGTAAAAAGTGCAATATTGTCCGCCTCTAACTGTATCTCAGAACACCATGATCTATTAAAACAAAACTGGGCACACTTCATTAGCATCTGCTAAATTTGAGAATAGCACCACCTACGGGTCAAAAGATCTGAAAAATGGCTATTTTTGTTCAAAACTCTTGAAATGATTCCCAGAAAATCGTGATGTTTCCATCTACAGATTTCTTGGGTCATGCAGACGATACCATTTTTGCTAGGATTGAACAAACCACCTGTTTGGCATTTCAGAATTTGTGTTCAATTAAGATATATTTTTTAAACGCTTTGGTGCATTGGCACAAAATTTGGTAGACCTCACTGTCAGCTTGTCCTGAAGAAGCCTGAAAAGTTTAAAGACCACTCCACGAGCTTTCAAAAGATATAAAGCTTTAAAAAAAACGTTCTTTTTTGATAGAATTCTTGGTTTATTGTGCAACATGCTGAACTGAAACACCCTAAGCCCTTGTTTACTTGGAATGGAGTTGATTTATTATTTACCATTATCTTCCTTATCAACTTTTATGTTGTTTTATGCACTATTCTATAATACTATAGGCAGTGTTGCGAAAATTTACTTTTAAAAGTAAAGCATTACAATGTTGCATTACTCCATAAAATAATTACTAAGTAACTAAATGAGTTACTTAATTACTTTTACATTTGTTAGTTACATTTGTGTTACTCTTTATCACCTGGGCTGGGCTTTTTTTTGTTTGTTTTTTAATTACAAAAAATGCAGAAGTTATATTTTTGGCAACTTTAAAGGCCCTTTCACATCAAAAGTGAAATTAATAAGCCTCAGACTGAAGGAAGTGCCTCTACACTTCACTCCTGATTTCTCTTAACACAGGACAGGAGAGATGATGTCAGGGAATAAATGGGAAAACAAAGAAAAAATAACATCGTGAATGTAAAAGTAATGCATTACCTTACTAGTTACTTGATAAAAGTAATCTGATAATGTAACTAGGGTTACTTGTAATGCATTGCCCCAAACACTGCCTATAGTATGCTTTGCTGTTGGAAAAAAATATACAAAATCAAACAACAAATAAGAATGATTTGGTTCAATCTCAAAGTAACTCATATATCATATGTGGGGGTAGGTGATCTGCTGTGACGTCACAATCATGTTGCATTGTGGGATATGGAGCTGCCTGAATTATACATCCGAGCAAGCTCAAAATGGTCATTCAGGCTCGTGATTTTGAAAATATGTATTACGCACACATCCTTAGTACTGACCTGTATGTTAGTGCCACAGCAAGGGCACTGTTTACAGTTATCCTTCAGCCACTCTGTGCTAAAAGACTCCTCCACCGCCTTCTGAATGACCCGTCTGCCGAAACGCTTCTCCAGGAACTTCTTCCCCTCTTCGCTCGCAGAAATATACTCATCCCGCAAACTACGAAGCTCATCTGTTAAAGAAAGGCACACCTTTTTGAGAAACAAACTAACCAAGCATCTGTATTTTGTAGCAAGAATGCTGGTCACTGCATTTATATGCTCTTGACACGGTTATTAACGCATCTGGTAGGAATTGTGTGGAAACTGAAGACAAGTTAACAAGAAACCTAGAGAAAGTGTCAGCTTGGCACGATGCCTCTCTTTTAACTTCAAATATTAAAAAGACAAAGTCCATATGTTTTTCAAAAAGAGAATTACCTGTAACAGAATCATTAAACCTTAGAATTAAAGATGAGATTATTGAACAACGATTTTAGATTCTCAGTTAAATTTTAAGTCAAAAAGTTGCGTAAAACAATTAAGGCAAATCTTACCAGCTTCAGAATAATAAGAAATTGTTTAACATATGATAATACTTTTCTGTTTTTAAACTCAATGGTATGTGGATTAGCTATTTTGGTCTCAGACAAACCAATCCATAATTAATCAGACTGAATGTCTTTATATTAGAGCTTTGAAAATTTTAGATAGAAAGCAAATGTGACCCTGGAGCACAAAACCAGTCATAAGGGTCAATTTTTGGAAATTGAGATTTATACATCATCTGAAAGCTGAATAAATAGCTTTCCATTGGTGTATGGTTTGTTAGGATAGGACAATATTTGGCTGAGATACAACTATTTGAAAATCTGGAATCTGAGGGTGCAAAAAAATCTAAATATTGAGAAAATCACCTTTAAAGTTGTCCAAATGAAGTTCTTAGCAATGCATATTACTAATCAAAAATTACGTGTTGATATATTTACGGTAGGAAATTTACAAAATATCTTCATGGAACATGATCTTAATATCCTAATGATTTTTGGCATAAAAGAAAAATCAATAATTTTGATCCATACAATGTATTTTTGGCTGTTGCTACAAATATACCTGTGCTACTTAAGACTGCTTCTGTGCTCCAGAGACACAAATAAATAAAAAAAAAAAAACATACAATTTAGCTACTAGTGACACCTCAACAGGTGTGAATGTCCTTTATCTTACCAGCAGTCGCTATGCAGTGGGAAAGGCCATGATAGCTGCGCTTACAGAGCGTACAGAAGGCATATCTGCAGGCGGGACAGATGCCCATAGTGGAGTCAGGCTCCACCATCACAGCCATACAGCAGCTCATGCGAGGACAATACACCACATCCGCCATCAGGTCCAGACTCGACTGCAGCAGGAGACGATCGTAGCGTGCAAACTCTTCTTCTCCCACGAGAAGCTTCACCTATTATATGAGCATACTGACGTCAGTCCTAAAACTACAATTCCTCAACATTCAGAGTCATAACAGGCCTCAAGGCTAAGGACATCTAATCAAGGTTCAGATATTTACTGGTCCTGCTGCAAAAATAAATAAATCAATCAAAAATATTGGTTTGTTGTTTTTGACTTATGATTCTAACTAGAGATGTGGCCGAACAGCGAATCCGTATTCGGAAAGGCACGGAAAACAAATAATGCATTGTACGGAGCCACAAAAGGGACATGGTTAGCCGTTTGCTAGTTGCCTGTTACATTACAGTACATAAAATTTAATTTACCACATAAACAGAGAGGTAAGGAGAGCTGACCAATAGGATGATGTCGAATGATTTACAGATCCTGAGCACCACTGACAAACATCTAATCTTGTAAAATGTGTGGTAAGTACTGCTGCTCCGTAGTAGAGTAAGCTACATGTGATCGCGAATCTCAAAAGTGAAAGTGAAAAGCAAACACGCATTCATAAGTGATTTTAATGTCCCGCATATTAATAACGGCTCCCTGATGCCCGCAATTTATATACAGGATTATTACCCAACGACATAATTGTGAGAGAAAGCACTGAAATATATTTTTCTCGTATATCTCGTATTTATTCCCTTTATGGTTGCCGTAGTACACACCTTTACCTTTCCGAATACCGGATTTGGGCACATCCCTAGTTCTAATAAATAAGGTTAAGGCATCAACTTTTAGTTACCACTGGGGGTGTGCAATATATGTGACCCTGGAGCACAAAACCAGTCATTAGGGTCAATTTTTCAAAACTGAGATTTATACATCATTTGAAAGCTGAATAAATAAGCTTTCCATTGATGTATGGTTTGTTAGGATAGGACAATATTTGGCTGAGATACAACTATTTGAAAATCTGGAATCTGAGGGTGCAAAAAAATCAAAATATTGAGAAAATCTCTTTTAAAGTTGTTCAAATGAAGTTCTTAGCAATGCATATTACTAATCAAAAATGAAGTTTTGATATATTTACAGTAGGAAATTTACAAAATATCTTCATGGAACATGATCTTTACTTAATATCCTAATGATTTTTGACATAAAAGAAAAATGGATAATTTTGACCCATACAATGTATTTTTGGCTATTGCTACAAATATACCCCAGCAACTTAAGACTGCTTTTGTGCTCCAGGGACACAGATATATCATAATTGTGGTTTTAATGATATGCAAGCCTGATATTATCAAGTATGTCACTCACTTTTTCAAAAAACAAACAAAAAAACATCTCGAGAAGCATTCACTGTGTGATGAAGTCTATTAGAACAGAATGCAGATAAAATACCCTGCTAAATATCTCTGTATGGGTTTTTGTTTTTTATGTTTATAAGATAAGTAATATCACACAAGCAAAAGTGTTGGTCATTTTCCTGAATATTTGCGCATGAGCTTGATTGCAAATGTTGATACAGTTAAAAAAACGAAGTTAATATTGAGTGAGTTACATTTCAGATACAATATTGTCTGCTTTTTCTGTTTCGCCAATGAAAATAGTTACAAACAAAGCAAGAGCAGAACATTTGTTCTGCAACACAGCAGTGTTTCATTCCTGAATGAATCAGTTTTTGAATGAATCATTTGAGTCAATGATTCAATGATTCACTTAAAAAGACAGCCACTTGCTTTGTTTCCAAAACAGATGATTGATTTAAACAAATCATTTGAATGAATTATTAAATTAATCACTCATTAAGACAGGGACACTATTATCATTATTAAAAAGAAAAAAAAAAAAAAAATCACAAAAAATACCTTTTTTGCCAATATCGCACACCCCTACTTACGTGTGAAATTTCACAATTCTTGATTCCAGTTTTGATATCACAGGAAAAAAATACTAGCCTAACTTATAGCCTATACTTAATAATCAGTCAGTAATAAAGTAAGAACAAATTACAAGAAATAGCACAAATAAATACAATTACAAAAAAAATGTATGAATGAAAAAAAAGTGCTTTTTCAGGGACGTCTAAGAAATCCTACAGAAATTGAATAATCAAATTTAAAATAACACTGTACAGTCTTCACTGCGTAGATTAATGCTTATTAAAGCTACAAAAGTTATTCAGTTATTCAGATTTTCTCCTAAAGGCTTAAGGAGATGGGCGATCATTACAGGCCTCATTAGCTATGCTTCCATCGCCCTGTTTTCATGCGTATTTTGAAGTAACGCATCAGAAATGAGTGACGGAAACGGCAAATTTCGAATAAAATTCGCAAAAAAGTTTTTACGCTCGCTTGAGGTGGTTTTTGACTTAATAATTGGAGATGGAAACGCATTTTCCGAATAAATTCCTCCATATGCATCAAAAAAGTAATGTGATTTGCGTGATTAGATGGCTTAACCGGACTAACCAGCGGATCAATCTCGTTCATCAGCATCTGAAATGTTGATTTGGTAATTCTGAAATGCCTGAGCAAAGTCTGTCATCAAAGTACTTCTGTATATTGTCTTACCCAACTGCGTTCCCAAACAGCAGCATCCCCCTCAAAGAAAGCAATGACCGCTTTTATTGTGTTTCGTCTGCTTGTTCTGAGGTGCAAGTCATTTATCATATATAAAAATTATTATATTCAGTGGCTTTTCTTTGTGAGATATAGTGGCAGTTTATCAGGAAGTGTTGATTTTGTTCTCTTTGACTCACTGGATGGAAACAGTGTTTATTCGCAAATGGTTTATGCGATATTCCAATTTTGCGCATAAATTAAACTCTCAACTTTGGATGGAAACCCGGCTAGTGTCAAGCCCTACATAACCTATTCAGACTCACACTGAGGCACAATTATACAAGAGCAGACAGGAGATACCTGTGTAGGAGTGGCCATAGACATACACTTTGGCTCAGGGCAGTTAAGGCACTGGACTTTTCCATCTCTAATCTGGATCTCAAAGTACTCCTTCATGCAGGCCTTGCAGTAAACATGCTGACACTCTTTGAAGAGCAAAGAGTCAGCTCCCAGCTTCTCCGAGTAACAGATGCAACAGCAGAAGACCTTCCCGTCAAACACCTTCTGCTGCTGAGCTTCGTCAAAATCCAGCAGCTGAGTCAGTATATCTGTGCGAGCGTCGACTTCTTGAACGGCTCTCGGGTCTAAATCTGGAGCTTTACTTTTTTCTCCAGAAACGTCTGCTGCTTGTTTTAGGCCAGATTCACTCGCAATGCTTTGGATTTCCAGCGGTGACTGGATTCCCAGGAATTCCAGCGTCTCTTCCTTAAGGAACTGCATCCAGGTAAAAAGCACCACGTTGCCTTGGTTCTCCTCCCAAAGCTCGTCCAGTCTCCTGCAAAGTGCAGTGATCTGATGGAGAGAGAGTGGAAGACTGTAATGCAACATATCAATGAATGAACAAACTAACAGCATTCACCAGTGTCCATCTGACCCTCTGGTCCCCATCCACTTTAATGATTGAGTTGGGAAAAGAACCTCTCCTTTTGTGATCCAATAAAGAACATCATGCAGGTTTGCAACGACAATAATGGTAGGAAAATTATGACATATTTATTGTTTTGATAAAGTACTCTTCTAAAAAATGCTGCCTTATATCAGTGTTTACACTAAATTAGTCATTGGCTGTTTATACACTGAACAAAATTATAAATGCAACACTTTTGTTTTTGCCCCCATTTTTCATGAGCTGAACTCAAAGATCTAAGACTTTTTCTATGTAC